>PVKS010000092.1:155868-282407 GCA_004027875.1 Aplodontia rufa
AAAAAAAAAAAAAAAAAAAAAAAAAAAAAGAATAGGCATCTTTAAAAAAAAGAATGTATAGCAGAGGCCTGGAGCAGTGGCTCGGCAGTTACGGCGCTTACCCGGCATGCACGAGTTCAAAACCCAGCACCACGTACACAATGAAGTCTCAGAGCAACAAAAGCCACGTGAAAAACTAAATAAAAATTATTTCTCCCCCCCCCCACTAACCGTCTTCCTTAAAAAAGAAAAAAAGAAAAAAGAAAAAAAAAAGAATGTATTGCAGTGCCCAATACAGTGAATACAGTGGCTGCTAGCCACATGAGGCTATTTAAATTAAGTCAAATTAAAAACTTACTTCCACAGGCACACATGTTAAGTGCTTGGAGGCTTCAGTGGCTCGCATTTACTGTATGGAAGGCCACAGAAATAGGACATTTCTATTATTGCAGAAACTTGCACTGAATAGCACTAATCTAAAAGGGGTTAACGATACCTTTCTCATAGAAATATGGGAAGAATTAGGGTACAAGAAAACTTGCATAAAGAACCTAGCCTGATGCTTATTGGTGACTTCAATGACATCATAAAAAATTACTTTTTTTTTCTTTTCTACTCTCATGCATGCTTTCTTCATCCATTTTTACTTTGTTTTAGGTAATTCACCACCTTCCTTAAATTTTCTACTGATCCCTTTAAATTTAAAAGTATTTTTAAATGGTAGCTGAATCTTTGGAATTTCAAAAAAGTCTCAGGATAATTTTCTCTTAAAAAGGAAATTAAGGAGGACAAAGCAAAATATATTTAGTTCTAGCAGTACCCAAGTGCTATCTAGTTTTATTAATTGGGAAGGCGAGGAGTCATAGGCAGTAATAGGCATAGTTTATTAGATTGCAAATCTTTATCTCTATCTTTGATAAGGAGCAGTCACAATGAGATGCTTTCTCCATAGACTCTGTGCCTTCTATTATCAGTGTCCATGTGGGGCAGCAATATTATTCTCTTCACTTTTGAAAAGCTCAAAGTCCTTCAAAAGTCAATGCCAGGAAAGAAAGCACCTGTTTACTGGCTCCCCACCCCACCAGCTTCAGAAGTTGAGTTATGGCTTTTCTTTTTCCTCTTCACATTAGTTTAGTTTTGTCATCAAAACTGAATCCATTTCCAGGGAGCCTTTGAGACTGGCTGGAATTTAGTCTTAGAAATATTTGATAGTACAACCGTAATTAGTAATATAATAACTATTTCAAGCTTGTTTTCGTATTTGTTAAGAATAAGGAAATTTTAAATGAAGGAAGGAACTGACCTAAAAATAAACAGCAAAATAAAAAAAAGAAAAGAAAAGAAAATGGTCAGGGCTCTGTTGTCCAGGACCTGGGCTCCTCCCATGCCAGGTGCTGTCTGGGAACAGCCTTTTCCCTAAGGACTAGAAAGGCAGTGTCATTATTAGCATGTCTCAGTTGAGATTTGAGAGAAGAATGGAAAGAAACTCTAAATTCATGGATTATTTGTTTTCTGAAATGATTGAGTTGGCTTAAAAAAATCATCTTGGAGCTCAGGAAATATGATAAAGAACAAGGTGAACTCTGTAACCGTCCGTAAGGCATCCTGGGACATAGGCTAATTACTCTCCTGAGGTGGACCAGATGGAATAAACCAACCCAGAAAACACTGGGATCCCTTGGAAGACTTTTCTTTGGGGATTCATTCACTTGTGGCATCAAGGGGCCAGTGGTCTGGGAAGGCATTACCTTTAGTCCCTCTGTCCTAGAACACAGGGTGGAGGGAGCCACCAGGGTGCAGCTTCCTGTTTGGGCCATCAGCCCATTAGTAAACACTTACTTCATATTGACAGGGTTGAAAAGAAGATGCTGTTAGATGATGGCTGAAGAGAGCTGCTCCTTCCTATGAAGACGTGTCGCATTCATGCATTCATGCTACTTACTGCCTGCAGGTGTTGAGAAAGTGTCAACACATGCAGTGTTCACCTGTGTGATGCTCACAGCCATCCATGGTGTAGGTTCCATTTGTACTCAGTTTCCAGGTGAGGGAGCTGCAGCACAGGGAGTCTATGTAACTTGCCAAGGTCAAACTTCTATAGTCTTACAGTGGTATGAACTCAGGACTGTGTTCTTAACTCTGCACAGTGTCCTTATTTCATCATCAGGAGATCACACACACCCTGCTCTCCTCCTTTCTTCCAGCTTTGAACATCCCAGCCTCTCCTCTTCCCTTTTAGAGTCTACTAGTTTGTTATCAACTTTCTTTCTTTTTTTTTTTAAGAGAGAGAGAAAGTGAGGAAAAGAGAATCAATTTTATTTTTTTAATCTGGCTTTTGTTTTCCCAACCTTTGATTGTGTATGTGGTGCTGGGTTTTCAAACCCAGGTTCGTCGTGCATGCCAGATAAGCCCTCTACCGCTGAGCCACCACTCCAGTCTCTTGTTATCAACTTTTTTCAACTCATTCGTGTAGAAACTTTCATGCCTTCTGACAAAACCAGTCTTAGGCATATTTTACACCAACTGTTCTTCAACAACACAAAAGGCCTTAATCACTGGGACCTGTCCTTGAAACAGGCAGGTGCAGCCCATTTTCTTTTTAACCAATGAGGAGAAATGATTGCAGCTTGTGCTAGGCTGCCTGGAAGGGCTAAGTTAGTTGGCAGGGGAAGTGCTGCAAAACTGGGAGTCTGAGGAGGTCTCCGGTTTGGTCTTATGTGTGATCTCCTCAAATTCCTCTGAATTAAGTAGAGGTGAGGTGTTGTCTGCATTTCAAAGATGTGGAAGATGGGTCTGTGGAGGATGCTGCTCGGGAAGAGGGTGAGATCACAGGGCCTTTCAGGAGGGCAGGCTGTGGGGAGCAGGAGATAGGAAGCCTGGTTCCCTATTGGGATGCTGCACTTGAGTAGTAGGACTGGATTTCAGAGAGTTAGCGTCCGCTGACTTCACATGTGTTCATCTTTAATAAGGTCCAGCTAGATGATTTCTAATGTTTCTAAGGACTCATTCAGCCTCCCAACAACTCAATTCTACCCAAATTCTTCCATAATCCTATGTGCCTTTTATATGACACCTCATCCAACCAACAGATGGTTTTTTGGATACTCCGGGCATCTTAATTTCCTTAGCACTCCTCTGTTGCACCAGACATCATTTGGGAAGTTAAAATATACTTCCTGAGCAACAGCAAAAGCCCATCTTACCCACGATGCTCCTCCTATTCATAACACTTTCCCCAGTCCTTTTATCTAAACTTTTTCCTTCACAGACATAGTTTATACCCTTTTTATTTATCCTTACTGATTTTAACTCCACTTTCTACTTGTTTCAAGCAATTGCCACTTGAACCTATTTGAATGAGTTTGGGAAGCTGGAAGCAATAAATCGTTAACATCAGGTTTAGAACTTGAAATAAACAGGACAAGGAGAAACACGACAGTCAGCCTGACAGAGTAGAAGCAATCTCATTTGCTTTACTTCTACCCTGCCTTTCCGGGATTTTATGAGAATGTTGGAGTAAATTGTCTAACTTCAATAACAGGGGGAAGGGCTGTAAAGAGGAAGGGGGCTTTCAGAAAAGTGCGTGACTTTTGCAGAGTGATTTAAAAATAGATTTTAATTCTGGTTTCTTTAATCCTATGAAGGTTACAGAACTAAGCACTACTGCCTGTAGGTGGTGATGTGCCTGCTGTTGTAGTTCTTGCAGGCTTATCTCACCAGTGTCTTGCTGGGCTGATGCCCACATGTTGTCAAGAAGTAGAACTGCCTGCAGCTTCTATCTAGTTGAAACGAAGGTGAAGTGGGAGAAATGTGGAGGATTCCCTGGTAAGAAACTCTCTCCACAAATACTGTGTTCATATTTTTAAGTAGGTGGGGTACTGGTGGTTTTTAACAAATAGTTATGAAGGTATCATGTGGATCAAATGCTGCTTGATTATTTATGTTAAGTTTGACTTAGTTGCCCAAAGTGGACCTTTTTCACTTGGCTATTTGTGTGGTTGTGGCCATTAGAGCGTTTACATGTCTTGAGGTTAGAATTGAAAGAAAATTAGCTGAGGTTGTAGTGGGTTATAAAGGATGAAAATCTTGGCTTCCGCTGGTTTTGTGTAGCAGGTGCTTCCCAGGTAGTCCTAAGTGTGATATGACACAGGTAACTAATGTCTGAGAGGGTGATTATCCCCATCCCCAGAAGTGTTCAAGCTTTAAGTAGATGCGTTTTTCAAGACTAACCCACTTAGATCACATTTGTGGGTTGGTTATTTGAACTGTATAGTCATAAACACTTTCCAAATCCCAAAGTGACCAGAGTTTCTTCTGGTCCTGAGAACTTGTGGCCTGAAAGAGTCAGCATTCAGATCCCTTTGAATGGCCGGGCTGCTGCTCAATACTCATCTTCGTGTTTAAATGGTCACATTGTTTTCAGTCTAGCTGCTGCTATTCAGACTGAGCCCCAGGTATACAGTACTCTGCTACAGTCTCTGAGCAAAGAATCGCCTCTTTCTTGGCTGATTTCCTTCCCAACTACATATTTCGTGATGGTGGCAAGCTGGAGCATCTTCTTCTCTGTACTGCAGACCTAATTGGTGCTCATTAATGACCCCGGATGAGTGAGTCTTTTTTACTGGAGTTGTGCTTCGTAAATGAAGGAGAATGGTAGGAGTAAGCTAGAAAACCTCTCAATGTGCTCGAGTCTATCAGACTTGGTATCTTGTTCATAAATGATAGACAAAGCTACTACATGTTTTTTCAACCCCCACCCCCACCCCCGCCTCCCCTACCAAGAAGCATCTCCAGACTTCTTCTGAACTTGTTGCAGGGGAAAATAATGGGCATCCTCAGTGTTTGTGCCATCATCCTGGAGGAGAAGGTGCATCTTACCTCTTAGAGTCCACGGACAAGCTGGACTGAAGCCCCTTTGTACTTCAAGTTTCAGCTGTGTGTGTGGCATCCTGTGAGGGTGGGAAGTATAGCTCTGGGCTCTAGAGTGGTTAAGAATACGGATTATGGAACGTGACTGTCTAGATTCATATTCTAGTCCTACCATTCATTGGTTCTGTAACCAAAAGCAGACTAATCTTTCTGTACTTCAGTTTCCTGGCAGGAAGGAAATCATAATGATGCAGGGGTTTTGAAATGAGGCTGGGTTCTTTGCTTCCTCTGGCGAATGGAGTTTGGGCTGGCAGCAGATCTCTGCAACCAAAACAGCCCATTTTTAGTGTTCACAGCTATTTCCGGTTAAAATTGGGAATTTGGGCTGGCTGCAGGTTTCTATGGCTGAAATAGTGTTAGCAGCTACCCAGGTGAGAACTGGGCGTCCTGTCCCCATCCCATCCCCCGCTCATTGAGTGATGTGTAGCAGCTCCTGGTGTGGAAGCACACCCCAGGAATTCAGTGCCAATCTTCTTCTGGGTTCTTTTCTCACAAATTTGAAGAATAAAATCCATGGACAAGCATGGAAGGGGAGAGTAAAAGGCGTAGGATTTATTTAAGGAAGGAGAGCAGAGTCTCTGCAAGGCAGATGGGTACCTGGAAGCAGAATGCCATCTTATGTGTGTTATGCCAGGGTTTATATTGGTTTTGGGTATGTGCCTTGATTAAGACTCATGTAAAGCAGGCTTTGAGAAAAGCACCAACATCATTGGTTAAACTATGTAAAATAGGCATTGAAACTAAGCACCAAAACCATCGGTTAAAATTTATGCAAAACATGTAGCAAATCTTTCCTAGTTCCCACCTGTGTTCACCCTACTTCATAGTCCTGTCCCCCTCCCCTCTAGGACAAAGGAGTTGCTCTCAAAGGTGAGCTTCAAGGTCTTTTGCATTTGAAGGCCCTGAGTTCCTGGTAATTCCTAGCTTCTAGGTGTGGTTGAATGGTGCCCATTTCCTGACTGCCATTTTACTATCCTAATCTGTCTCAATAATACTGAGCTTGTACAATTGCTATCTGTATCAAATGAGTTAATATGTGTGGAACACCTAAAACAGAGCTTGGCACATAGTAAAAACTCAAATATTAGGTATTAGTTGCATTATTTTCCACTTAGTAGCTGTGTAACTTTCTTTGGTCAGTTACCTTCTTTTGGCTTTGGTTTCTTAACTTTTAAAATGAGGCTAATAACACCTTACACACTTAGAGCCAAGAAGCTGCAATCAAATAATCTGGGATCAAAGACTTGTCCTACTTTTCTTGAAATTGGTGGGTATTGATAGGATGCTGAAACCCTTTAATTCAGCTCCACAGCGTGGAAGGACCAACAACCCCTTCTAATTTAGGTCCTATTTTTGCCCATCTGTTGAGGGGCCTGCATACTTATTTTGGAGAGCAGTCATTAGTTGTGTTGGATAAAATAAAGGATTCTCACCAAGGATGTGTGGTGTCTCTACCCATCACCCCTACTTGTGGATATAGCTGTTCAGAAGTCTGTTCTGTGAGCTGGTGGTGAGATGATTTCTTCTCACAATCTTGAAAAAGCAGAAGTCTGACTTTTATCAATGGATGTTTCCTCCAGACAGGAAGCTTGTGCTGAGACTTAAATGATACCATTGATTCCTCCCACCCCTTGTGATATCCTGGTGGGTTTTTTTTTAATTTAAGTTTACTTCAGTTAATAATCCACAAATAAATTAGGATCAGGACCAAAGTGAAAGTACCCATTTAGACACAAGATCAAATCAGGGTTTAGAAGGTGGTCTCTTACTTTCTGTACAGGTGTTGGTGGAATATGATGATATGTACCCTTTTTATTTCTGTGAGAGTTTCTTTTGAATGCATTGCTAAAATCATAATCAGAATTTCTCAGTATTAAGCATTATTTTTAGTATGAGAATCGTTTTTTAGTATTAGAGAAAATGGCTCAAATTATCCAGGTGTGACCCACAGGCATTCCACACTGTAGATAAAACAAGACTGTCATTTTGCTAGTTGCTATGGCTTCTGCTTTGCAGAAAAATTGCTGTTCGCATTTAACACTTGGCTGTAATTTTCTTGGAGCTTTGCTCAAAGAGAGCTGCCAATAACTGTTAAGCCAGTTTGACCTTCGTTTCAGTGCAGCACGGGGCTCTGTCCATTCCAGAAGCTTACTATGTGTCTGCTCACTAGACTGGATTTGAAAAGCACTGAGACCTTCAGGTACAACAGGAAGCTGTCCCAAGAGGCAGCTAGGCAGCTAGGAAACAGTGCTGAAATTTTTCCCCTGTCCTTAAGTTGCCAAGTTCCCAGCCTATAATCAGAGTGGTGAAAATAAATTGAGCTGATGTTCAAAGGTGGTTTTGTGTGCCTTATTTTTTGTTTTGGGCAAATGGGTCTGTGATTGAGACCTGACAGTGACTTTAGATGTTTTGCCCTTTAAGGGAATGTGAATCCTCAGGGGTCTTTAATGAATTACTTTGTCTAACAAGGCAGATTGTGTGTTACATTGTGCGATGTGCCCGGTTTACTTAGTTGGTTGGAACACCAAAGCAGAGAGGGATGCTCTGCCTCCTGCCACCAGGATTGCTAAGGAATCCAGGAAGTCGAAGCTTGAGGTTGGTGCAGGATTGCAGCTGGCGATCATTCCTGCTGGGCTGTTTACCCTGCCACCCCGCACTGGTGGACTCTGGGTGTGGTGGGTGTGCTTGCCTAAGTACCTGTTTGTGGAACTCAGACAGCTAGGGCAGAGCTATAGCAGCAGTAATCTGAAACCAGTCCTGTTGGTTTTCCTTCTCCAGCCGGCAGCTAAAATCTGCATTCCAGATGAAACCTGCCAGGAAGCAGAAGAAAGAATTTAAAAAAAAAAAAAAAGGGGGAAAGTTTCAAGGGCAGTAAATTAACTGCCTTGAATTGAAAGTTCTGGGCATTTTGAGATGATTCTACCCGCCCCCCTTTGATTAGTGCTTTGTAAGTGACTGTTGATATAGGCTCCCTGCTTGGTTGTGGTTTGGGGTTTGGGGTTTTTGTTTTGTTTTTTTTGGGGGGCCTGGACAGCCCAGGCCTGTGATCACAATCCAGATGGAAAAGAGGGCTCATGTAAGGAGTATTTCAGTCGTTTTCTGCTGATTCACTTCTGAATTCCTAGGGCTGCTCAAGGGCTGTCAGGATCAGCTTGGCTCAGCACTTTCAGGAACCTCAACTTGCTCACCAATGAGGAAGTTGAATGCAACCAGGAGAACCGCTGGCACTGGGGCGGAGCTCCTGAAGTCCTGGCTGGGACTACGGGGCAGGCTGACTTTCCTACCACAAAAAGCCTTTTGTCCAGGAGAATAAATACCGGAAGTCCAAGAAGAGCAACCGTCAGTGTGTAGTAAAGGTGCGCAGCCGCCCGCTCCTGGGCATAAACCTCCACAGGCTTTTTTACGGTTGCCCTGGGCGCCGTCATCTAGTAAACCGGAAGGGAGAGCTCAGTGACCTGAGAGAGACCAAGTGTTTTGCTGAGCGGCTGAGAGCCTGGCTCACTCCAGGTCCTGTTGCTCCCTGTCCTGTAAGTGAAGAGCAGATGGAGTGAATAAACTGAGAGAGCAGGGCCTGGGTAGCACAATCAGAACTTCCACTGAGGGTGTTGCGGAGACATGGAGGAGGTTGGTGCCTCTCTAAATGGCAGTGATGTGTCGGAACCAGAAAAATCCGAAGCTGGACTTGAAATGGCTCAGTCGATCTTGAGTAAGTTTTCTATGAAATCCCTGTTTGGATTTACAAATAAGTTGGAATCCGTAAAGCCTGAAGAGAAAGATGCTGTGCTGAAAGCATTCCGCACTTTAGATGTGGACCCCACACTTCAGCAGGATGATCCCAGAGAAGGCTCAGATGAACAGGAGGCAGAGACATGGGTTCTCCCAGATGCTAGAAATAATGGGAAGACAGAAAGCGTGGAGACAGAATCAGAGGGAAGTCAGGGAAAAGCTGAAGCAGGGAGTTCTCTCCCTGGTCAAGAGCTTCTTCCACTTGCTGCTTTGAGTGTGGGTAGAGATGACGTCATCTGGGTTCATGGGACCCTTGTGCACACCACCAGTGATTCTGATTCCGATGAAGGAGGCCAAGAGCCAGAAGAGGGGAGCAGCACCAATGACCCAAAGTCCCTCTGTGTTGATCTGTCTGAGCCATCTCAGGAGCCCAAAGAAACACCAGGAGGTTCTAAGGAAAATATCGCCACTGGGGAAATGGATGATACAGAGCTCTGTACAGAAGATCTTCAAGGGACCCTACCTGAGATAAGCAGCAAACTGGAAGCTGGCATTGATGGCCTTCGGATAGAGCACAGCCCCAGTCAGGGCCAGGCTGGAGAAGAAGGGTCACAAGTCCCACCTGCAGCAGCCACAGGCCAGAATTTGAGTGCTGGTGTTAAGGAAAGTGTCTCTCCCAAAAGGGAAGTCCCTGGAGAGAAGTCATTCCAGCTTCCAGCTTTTTTCAGTGGGCTTCGTGTGCTGAAGAAGGGGGTCACGGCAGAAGGAGGGGAGACCGTCACTGAAATTAAACCAAAGGATGGGGACCTGGCTTTGCTCAAGTTGACCCAGCCTGTTCAGAAGTCTCTGGTGCAGACAGGGCCACAGACAGTGAAGAGTGGAGAGAAAGCAACTGATCCGAAGGCCACTCCCACACTCCTGGAGCAGCTCTCCCAGCTGCTCAACATTGACATGCCCAAAACTGACCTAAAGGGAGCAGACCCTGAGTTACCCAGAGGAGGAGAGATGGGCTGCAGCGCTGACCAGGAGAGCCAGAGCTCTGGAAATGCCCCAACTGAGAGTGGCGGGGTCAAGCCCAAACCGCCAGAGACTGCCCTGGAAGCCTTTAAAGCTTTATTCATCCGTCCCCCCAAAAAGGGGACCACAGCTGACTCCTCTGAGCTGGAAGCTCTCAAGCGCAAGATGAGACATGAAAAGGAGTCACTAAGAGCTGTATTTGAACGGTCCAAGGCAAGACCAGTGGACGGCCTGTCTGATTCCAAAAGCGTATGTAGAACTGGGTTTTGCATTTTATTATAAAATGTGATGCTGCATTATTTATTTTCAGGTTTGCTATCCAAGACAATCGCAGTTGCCTATTGATACTGTTCTCATTTGGCTGAAAAATGATTTTAATGAAATCAAATCATCCTTGTAAAGAGTATTGAGTTGGACAGACGTGTTTTTCTTTCTTCCTCATATTTTTTGGAACATAATAAGAGGGATATATGTAAGGAAAAATGAGTAGAAAGGGGAAACGCTCACTCTGAGTTTAAACATCAAGAGTAAATACTTATAAAGACTTAGCAGCATGGGAAGCGATGCATATGGAAGTATAGCCCAGGTTTATAGGAATTTCCTCACGGCTTAATTACTTCTCTGTAAAAACTATGATTTCCTTTGAAAGTCTGCCATTTAGCAAAACATGTGTTTGTGATGTAATTGAATTGTTTCCTAGTGGCTGAGAGGTTTCCTGATTGAGCACTGAATTTAGAGTGACAACTGGGATTTAAATCTTACTATGCCATTTATGGGCTGAGTGACCTTGATAATCTCTGAGTCTCAGTCTCCTTATGTGCAAAAGAAAGAAAATAACCCTTACTTTATGTGATTATCATGAGCATCAAAGAAGTTAGTGCATAAAAAGTTAGTGCATCAAATTATTGAAAATTAATTATTCAAAGAAAGTTGATTCAGATAATTTATAAAGACTAGGCAGCACCTATGTAGTAGATTTTAAGGATTTATAAAAACAATGAATAGGATTTATTGCTTAATGTCAATTCAGTATGTGATTACCATTCCCTCTTGTATATTTAATATATTCAGTTAAAACATTAAAAAGTAAAGACTTAAAAAATGTTTTAAGGTTATGTTTCAAAACTAAAACAAAAACTAGCAGTCTCCTAGTCGTAAAAACCAGCTCCTATAAAAAGAACTTGAATATGGAGGCAATCATCCATTTTTTAAATAGGAAAGAAAAAAGAATTTAGTAATGTGGAATGGGTAGAGCAGTGTGTCTTGGCCTGTTGCTAATGTTCATGGAAAATACAAAATTAGTCCTTATTATTTCTGGAGTTTTTGGGGTACAATTGTAAATGTTCGTATAAATGTACCTACATACAGTAAATACATCTGTGTCTGTAGCCTCAGCTCAGTTTATTTGTGCTTTTAAAAATAGTTATACAATTTTTAAAAATCTATTAAAGATTGTATAGTGCTTAGTCGTGAGTTTTTAGGGTTCTTTAATTTTTCACCCCAACTGATCATTTATACTTCTGGAAAAGTGTGACGCTGTATGTAGTAAGATGTCTCAACTGCAATGAATAGTGCAATGTGCATCTGGCTATTAAAATTAACATCAGAATTAGTTCATTTTCAATAATGAATGGGCTCTGGCCACATTTCGTTTAACTGATTTTTTTTTTAAATTTTATTTATTTATTTATTTTTTTGCCTGCTTTTCAACAGCCTGACCAGAGCCCTACAGAGCAGGACGACAGGACTCCTGGCAGACTCCAAGCTGTCTGGCCACCCCCAAAGACAAAAGACACAGAAGAAAAAGTGGGATTGAAGTACACTGAAGCAGGTAATGTGAAAGGAAGTCAGGCACCCAGGAACCAATCTCTTCCGCAATAGCTTTTAGCACTAGTTCAGTAGACTCTTAGGACTTGGGGTTTTGTTTCATTATAAGATGTAATGCTGAATGCTTCTCTTTTTGGTTCTGTTAAAGTGAACCTTTTTGCATATTTACTGCCAGTGGCGCTCAGATGAAAGGTGAAGCAGTAGAATGAATGAGAAGGGGGCATGGGTGTGGAGTAGGAGGGCCTTTGGGGAGCAAATGAAGATGGTAGATTACACATTCCTCAGGAAGCAGGTGGTGGGTGCTCATGCAGTGCTCATATGTCTACCGTGTTGCTGGAGGAGGTCGAGTATGATTCTCCAGAGCTGTAATCTGATTTGTTGTTTGTCTCTGAGTAATGCTTTTGAGATAAAGGCACCTTGTGCACAGTGAACGTACAGATACCATATCAGTTACTCGTTCAACTTTTGTTAGACAAAGCTTTATTTAATGCATGGCCAATTTTAAAGCAGTCTAACTCTCTGGAAAATTTCCCAGGAACTTTACTTGGGTCTATTTAAATGGAATAGGAATCTAGATATTTTGGCTCTCAAACTGAAGAGTTAGAGATGAATAATATATTTTAATAGTGTTTGTGTATTTCTGAGGAAAACTCTTTGCTTTTTTCCTGATTTTTGGGGATTATCTATTTTGAAGGAGTCCAGGAACTGTCACCCCAAAATATGGTACCCTAGTATGCTTTAATTTTACTTTTAAAATTAAAGGAACTTACAAAGCAGCAGTTGCAGGAAGAAATGTTATTGTGATACCCTCTTGTCTGTTTAAAGTCTGGACCCACTAAGGAGGAAAGCAGTCTCCTCTGGTCTTTTGCACGAGTTTTCATTTAACTAAACTCATATGGCAGGAATAAAGTTCAAAGTCTTTTAGCACAATTGAATGAACTTTTGCTAAGCACTATTGCCTTCTACTTCAATCCCAGTCAATATTCTGGGGGAGGGGGACCTTTTCTGAAAAGAGTATCATTTGCAGTACTTTACTTTCTCTGGGGACCCAGGGCACTTGGTCCCAAACCACTGGATATTTTCCCAGGCTCACAGAGTTCCCTAAAAGTCATTTACTATTTCCCTAAAACTTGTGTACATTTCCCATTTCCCCTCCCCAATGTAAAGCAGGTATATAGGCTTCCAAACCATGCAGTCTGTTGGTCCTTGTACTTTGTGACTGCCTCCTTGTGCATAGTAAGTTTGTGTCTTTTCTCCGATCTCATCTGTCTACCATCAGTTCATTCCAGAGACTCTTCAGAGTGCATAGGGAAGCCTTTCCTTTCATCTCTACACTGAATGTGCCTTACATTTTTTTGGATTTTCTTATGTAGGTGTGCATATTAAGATCAATCTACATAGTTACAGAAAGTGGTAGAATCAAAGTCTGGGTGGTTCAGGGTTTTCTACAATATCAAAGTTTTTCAGGGCTCAGGACATACCAGAAGGTGAGTCCTCTAGTCATTTGTAGGTCTACTGCAAGTAACAACTGCAGACTTGTGATTTCCCCAAGGCTTTAACCACTTTACAGCATTTTATTTTTCTGCAGTGCTTCTCATATAAAATCAGAAGTACCATATCATTAATGAAAGTATCCATAGCCATTTCAGCCAGCCTGCCCACCTATGGTTTCCTAGAATTGGAATACTATGTCTACATTTTGAACCATCTGCTAAATTCTTTTTGTCATTATCTGACACAGTGTGAGTATTACATGTACCGAGGCTTTTCAATAAAAACAAAAGCAAAACACAGAATACCATGAGCTCCCAGTCCTAATTTGTTGGTGATTTCAGTCTTATCCCAAACAGTGTGGCAATCATCTTTGTGATAATGGGCATTTGCTTAGTAGAGAAGGCAACAAATGTCACTAATGCTTTTTGAATCCACTGTGAGAACTATTTTAGGGTATTTATGCCTCTACAGATAATCCTTAGTCTTTGCTTTCTATCCTCTTCTCTTTTCAGAGGCTTCCAGGGGCATCTTCATTTTCCCTGTTTACATATAATGTGTTGTGTTTTGGGTCTTAGTGAGATAGGGAGAAGTGGCAGGGAGGGGCTGATGACATTTCCAACATGTGGGCTTTGACAGCACCTTGCACAATAAGACAGGGAGGGCTGCTGTGTTGTGCACAAGGTATCCTAACCCCAGACGGACCCCAGTCCCTCAGTACTGTGCTCCAGGGTCTGGTGCTCACCTGCTTGAGAGCCTTCTTGGTGCTCATTAATCAGCTGATGTACTTTTGGAGAGGAGAATTCTCAAAGAAGCATAAGATATTCCATGCCTGAAGGAAACTCTTTCCCCCCATTACTGATTATCTATGTGGTTGCTTTGTCATTTGCTGCTAACTTTGAGAAACTTAACATTTTTCTCTGTGATTTCTTCTTAAGCTCGATTTTTCAAGTGAACAGGTTTATAATCAAATAAATTTTGTCTTATCTCCATTTGCTTCTCCCCCCTTGGAGAAACATACAAAATTTGCTACTCTATAGAGAGCACAGAGACAAGAATTAGATCCAGACAGTCTAAGATGTTCAAGTATTAGGCTCTTACATCTCCAGAGTTCCTTATTCATAGACTGCATTACTTGTTAATTTAGTGAAATAAACCATTAAGACTCCAGTGTTGCTGTTTCTCATGAGCTGTTGAAATTATGTGCTGTCAGCATCCATGACCAGTGCTCGGCAGAGCTGGGAAAGATGCCTGTTTTCATCATGTGTCCCCCACTGTCCTTGTGCAGCCCTTGGCCACTTTGGATTTGTCACTGCTTTGATTTTCTTCCTTTCAGAACTTACATTCTCAATAGCTGTAAACTCACTTTTGTTCAGGATAAGAAGGAAGAGAAGCTGTTCTTTATAAATGATGGCTTCTAGAGTCGTCTTAGCTCAACACTCTTTCTGGTTCCCATTGGCAAGTTTGCTTTCTCCTGCTACTCCCAAAGCCGTCCGCATCTGCAGCTGCCAACACTGTGACCACCCCCTTCCCCCTGGCAGTTAAGTCTTGGGCTCCTGTTGCAGCCTTTAGTGTCATTGGCATGAAACTGTGCCCACATCAAGGGCACTCCTTCTGCCAGTCTGTGAACCTTAGGAGTCTTGGTGATGTGATATGTGAGAGCAGCCTCTGTACCCTCCAGAGCTGTTACTCAAGGGAATGCCACCTGAGCTGGAACTGACCTGTGCTGCTGATTGGGCATCAGTGGGGGACTCGTTGTTAATTCATTCTGTGCCTGAAGTGCTTTGCTCAAATACAGAAGCCTTTCCCCCACCCCTTGTGCTGAGCCCTCTTATGTGATTATCAGCATGGCTCCGTCTTGGGTCTAGAATGCCTCACAGCAGTTTGAGTGAAAGAACATTTTGCCCACACTTTTCTTTGAACGAGGCTGGGATAATCCAACTGGTAAGCCCCACACTCTTCTCAGATTTGCCTTTCCTCCTCTCATTGCCACACCTGGTTAAAATAAGCTTGATGATGATCTTGCTGTTTTAGGAGGATTTTTAAAAAGTAGGCTGCTCAAATCCTTAAATGATTAATACACTTAAGGTGAGTTCATGCTGGCTTTTCTAATGCTGTATCTCAGACAAGTGCGGATTCAGTGAACCTGATTAGCAAGTGAGGCTTGGGGATAACCTTAAACAGAGTGAAAAGGTGTCTTGTGATATACAAGGTAGACCCAGAAGAAAAAGTCTACCTTTAAATTTGGTGTGACCAAAGCAACTGTCTATAACATCATCTGTCTTTTCTTCCATTCTACTTCTAAGTACACTCTTGTATAGGTAGTGAGGTTATATAAAAGTTAATAACTTGCCCATATTCTTTTTAAAACATTGGCTAGAAAACATAAGATGTTCTAGGTAATTGAAAACAGCATAGGACAAAACTGTTCATCTCGAACTTGAAAGTTTTTTCCAAACCGTATTAGATCAGTCTTTTCCTTTTGCTCTCTTTAGTACATATGCACTTAATTTTATTTTCTCTTAGATAATTGCACATATTGTTCTATCAACCAGGGTCCTATCAGGAATTAGGTGACGCTGAAGTTGGGTTATTTGAGAACAATTGATTAGAATCTGTTCACAAGGATGGGACATTATTTAGAAAAGTGATAGGGGTGGAGTAGTACCCTGGGGCTAGTAACAGAAACTTTTGCCACCCCTTGACTTGGAGGGGCAAGAGTAAGAGCGACTGCAGGGACATCAAGATCTTCAGAGGGAGACTGAGAGGTGTGGAGAGGGCTGCTGGACAGGTGCTTTGTCCCTCAGTAGAGAGATGCTGTCAGTTCACCATGATGTGCCAGATAGAAGCTGGGGAGAAATAATCTGACCCTCATCCCCACGCTCTGGTAGGCTGCCTTTCCCATCTTTTAAACCAAAGAGAAGCCAGGGGAGTAGGAACCATGTGGTGCCAGCCTTTAGGGCAGCAGACAGGCCCCAGAATAGGGTGCAGAACGGGCAGGGTAGATCTAGAAAGGCAAATGAATCACCCCCTGCACAATTACACTGCCAGCCAGGAGCAGCCAATAGGACCCAGCCAATGGAGGCTTCTGAAGCCTGCATGGAGGAGAATAGGCACACCTTTACCTGTCGAGGTATACTCACTACACAGGCTTCTAATGCAAGGGCACAAAGGCAAACTCCCGTTTTTGTTATCCTCTGGGAGAGTTATGTTTACTATTCCAATTATTTCATAGAATATGTAATGGTTATTGTTTAGGCCCTTGCTTTGTGGATAATGACTTCCTCTTAATATATAGGATTTGATTACTAATCTAAGAATCTTTCAAAAGTTTTCAAATGTTCTCTGTATTGCAAAATAAAACACAAATTGGAAATACCCAGAAAAATTACAAAGCAAAAGAAATTATCTATGATTCTGTTTCAGAGACACCATTGTCAAAATTGTGAAATATGGTAGGTCTATTGAATCTAACACTAAGAAATAAAATAATAATTTTGGATATTATAGACTGTTTTTCTCATTTGAACACTAAGTGATTTTTACTAAATATTATCAATGATATTTATAGAAAGTGTTTCAATTATTAGAAGTAATAAATATAAGTAATGGTGATATAAATATCTGTTTATGAATATATATTATCTTTAATAATTAGGATAAATTCCTAGTGGTAGAATTATTGGACATTAAGTTATACCTTTTTAAAGGGCTTGTATGCATATTACCAAATTGCCCTAGCTGTTTTTTTCTTACTGAATATCTTTACATAAAAATTAATACTGTTCTTATCTGTGGTACTGAGGATTGAACCCAGGTTGTTAGGGAGGCTAGGTGAGTGCTGCACCACTGAGCCATATCCCTGGCTCTTTTTCAAAATTTTATTTGGAGACAGGGTCTCCAGCTGCTGAGGCTATCCTTGAACCTGGAATCCGGCCTCAGCTTCCTGAGTAGCTGGGATTACAAGGAAAATTAATACTTTCTGAAACTGTTAAATATTTTTCCTTATCATATGCTTTTAATTTTGTTTACTACGTTTTTTGATGTGCAGAAGTTTTAAATACTTAGGTGGTCAAATGTATCCTCCTTCTATTGTAGAATTTTCTTGTTTTTCTTTTGATTTAGAAAACTTTTCCCTGTTCCAAGGATCATCAGCCTTTTCATATTTCTTAGTGGTTTCTTTCTACTCCTTTTCTTCTCTTTCCCATTTCATATCAAAATTTAAATTTGGTGCATAATCTGAGGTAGAGATCTAAATTGTGAACTAATTTTACGGCAGGCTTTTGGAATAATTTTCCTCTCTCTTTCGTGAGTTTAGGCCTGTTTTGACCTTCTCCCCTCCCTCCCCTGATGTGTTTGTGCATTATAACAGAACCTTCATTATTGTGGCATGACGCTGGCATGACACTCCGTCTCAGTGTTGCACTTCGAGTTCTGTTGCATAGTTTTTAAAAAAATGTTTTTGACTTTCCTCCTGTATCTGTTGATTCTTCCAGAAAAAGCTATAGTTTAATTGGCTGAGTTTTAAAAGGATCCCTTTGAAATTTTTATTGCAATACTTTATAAATTAATGTGAGATGGGAATGAGAATTAGTATTTCCATCCAGAACCACGTCTTACAAAGTTATGTGTTCAAAGGTTTTTATAACTTTCAGTAAATTTTTTTCAGTATTTTCTTATATAAGAACATATATGCACATATCTTCCATATTGTTTTTTAAATATATTCCCAGGCATATTATTTTTAAAAATGAATTCATAGTATGAATTTGTTTAGTGTGATTCGTTTCCTGTTCCAAAATTGTAATGTGTCTGTAAGAATCTAATGACTTAAGTGTGACAACTTCTACAGATGATTTTCCTGCCAAGGCCAGGGCGTGTCCCGTGAGGGAAACATTAAACTAACTGCCTATCCTCAGAGGCTCCTCCCTTCAATCCTACTGTGGTCAGTGAGTCTTAATAGTTTGAGACTACTTTACAAATCTAGCGATGAAGGAAAGCCATGTAAGGAAGTGCTGCAGTTAATTTAACATCTATTTTAGAACCTCCACCCCTACCCTGGCCATCTGTGTATGCCCCAGGTTCAGATGAGGATCCTCTATTCCAAACAGCCTAGACTTGGCTTCCTTTCCCATCCATCTTCTATTCTGTACCATGAAGGACTGCTTGGAATTTCTCAATATTAAGGAATTTTTAAAAATATTATTATGGTATATGTCTCAAAGTCTTGAGTGGAAATGAGGTTGATGCTTGTGGAATTCAGCTGATACCATTTGGGGATCTGTCAGTGTCTTAATTACCCATAAAGCAAGGAAGAAAGAAGGACAAAGAAAAGCACTCAAGTTCTCTCTCTCCCTTTTTTATTCTTTTTTTTAGAGAGAGAGAGAGAGAGAGAGAGAGAGAATCAACTTTATTTAGTTTTTCATGTGGCTTTCGTTGCTATGACACTTCATTGTGTACGTGGTGTTAGGGTTGGAACCCACATCCTCGTGCATGCCAGGCAAGCGCTATAATTGCAGAACCACTGCCCCAGCTCCACTCATGTTCTCTTAAATGAACAAGGAGCCTTGCTTTCTCCTCCTGTGTGCATATGCAAAAGCTTTCTCCCCAGTGGTGGCAACTCAGTGCTGGGCTTGGCTGGGGGATGGCATATGTACTACCCTGCTGATTGTGAGGACCATGGCTTTTATAGAAAAGAGAACTTAGCACAGGGCATTGAGGTTATGGTGAGCAAGCTGTTCACACAGACAGTATCTCCTAGGGCTAACACTTCCCAGACCCTTGTTCAGAAATGTTCCTATTTAGAGTATTTTGGACCAACCCATCCCCTCTGCCTAGTTTCTGATTTGTTTCTAATTAGAGTTTGCTTTATTATAAGGTGATAAAGCTGCTCATCACCCTTTCTGGCTAGTCAGATGCCCTTGCTTCATTAGCCAGGGAAAGCTATAAATATATTGGAATATTTTATTGGCCCCCTGTAGTTTGAGTTTTAATTTCTTCATTCATAGCTAATAGACTGCGTTAGTCATGAATGGATAATCCTTTTAAGTCATGTGTCCCAGACAGTTGATCGCATGTGTCCTCTTTGACTCTCTCTCATCACATATTCCAGAACCACTTGCAAAGAGCAATTATGATGCACGGGAATCAGAAGCTGTGGAGACTAGAGGCCAGGAAAGCCTTGCATTTTGTGGGCATGTATAGAAAGGAAGGTGTACTGGGAAACTGGAAGTGAATCCAAGGCACTAGGCCTCCACTTACTCTAGAGCTGGGAGCTGCGCAGACCGACTCCCCAACATTAATGGGAGCCAAAGGTCCGCATTTGGGAAGGGAATCCCACAGCGTGGACCAGTAACTTAGAAGTCACGTATTGTGCTCCAGAATATCAGTAAAGAACTTGGCTCAAAGTAGAGCCAAAGCAAGAGATTAATATATAGAACCTCAGTTTTTAAATATTGAAAATATTGAGTCGTAATTTTAGAGATCACTTGGCTCAACCTATTCCTTTTACAGATGACAGCCAGTGAGGGTATGACTTGCTGAAAGATACATGGGACTAATAAGGAGCTGAAATTGCAATTCGGAGAGTGACAGTGCCAAGTGGAGGAAAAGGGCGGGGGGGTGGGGAGTGACGGTTTTACTTTTTTTTTTTATTTTTCTTTCTGCCAATGTATCAATATTTAAAGATCCAACAAAGAAAACATGCTTGGAATAAACCATTTAAGAATTATGACTGGTGATTAAAAAAAATTATGAGACCTGAAGTGAGTCATTCTGAATAATGAAAAAGAGCTTGTGAGGGCCGCAGCTTGCTCACTAGACCCCTCTAGAAATTGACTTGGTCATTTCATGCTGGTTTTATTTTTTTTTTTTTTGATTCCTTGTGTGAAAATCAAAGAAGGGAAGTTAATTTTTTTTTAATGTTGTAGAAGCTCACTTAAGCAATTTAAAGTGAATAAAAATGTTTCTGGTCTGTGAATTCTTGTGAAGTTCAGGTGAAGTTCATTCAGTTAACATTCTTTGAGTCACAGTTTGGTAAAATGCATATTGTACATGTGCTTGATTTTAGGAGGTATATGAACCAATATTTTGATTATCCTGTACCACCTTTCATTGTTGCTGATTGTTTTTGGTGATCCTGGGGATTGAACCTTGGACCTTTATGCATGCTAGGTCTAAATGGAGTACCTTTTTTTTATTAGAAGTATATAGAGACACAATTGAGGGGGAAACATTATCAAACCATCTGTAACCAATGTATATATACTTTGTTATCCAGGGGTAATGCCAAAACATGGCTGACCACCTTGGGTTTTACCTGTTGCTGTTTCCCCCAGAAGAACTCTTGCGTTAAATGGGTATCTCGTGGAGGAATGACATCGGCTTCTGGGATGGTTCCCCCATATTCCCACTTTCCAGTCTCCTATGAGTTCTTCATACACCCTCCCTCCTCCCCATCCCCCTCCCTACGCCTCCAAGTATCCTAGGGAGCCATCCCCCTATTACGCTGAGAATCATACAATTTGAAGTTATTGTTAGGTTAGCCGTTTAACCTACTGCTTCCCCATGTATTCTAGCTTCCACAGATGAGAGAAACCATTCAGCCCTTTAGTATCTGAGATTAGGAAACTTAGCATAATTCTTTCCATCTCCATCCACTTGGCTGCAAAAGCCATATCATCTTCTCTAATGGCCGAGTAGTATTCCATTGTATATATGTACCGAAGCTTTTCAATCCTCTCGTCGAGTGAGGGGCATCTGGGTTGTTTCCATAGTCTAGCTATAGTAAATTGAGCTGCTCTAAACATTGAGGAAGTCACATCACTATAATATGCTGATTCTAGCTCTTTCCCCCAACCTTTTTTAACTTTTTATTTTAACACAAGAGTTTTGCTAGGTTGCTGAGGCTGGCCTTGAATTTACAATCCTTCTGCCTCAGCCTCCCAAGTGGCTGGGATTCCAGGTTTGCACTACCCGTTAACATTTTCAGAAGTATCTTCTTATAGTCGTCTTCTTTCTCAAGCTTTCCTTATAGAGTGGCTCCATTTTTCTTCTGTCCTGCAAATTATCATGTTATCAGCCACCAAGGATTGCTTTCTAGGTCTTCCACCAAACAACCTCTCTACATTCTAGCTTCAGCTCTCTCCACCACCAGCCCAATCATACCTTTTCTTTATAATATAAATTCTTCCTCTAAGTCTCCCCTTCATCTACTCATAGCCTTCAACCAGCTCATCAGAGGACATTCCTTTGGATCCCTTCTTCACAGGAGACAGGAAGGAAATGGTATATAAACATTTGTTCTTCATGTATAGAAAGAACAAATTATTTCTGATAGATATCCAAACCCACAGTTTCAACTGCAAACTCTTAAGCAGTTTCCTCCAAGACAAAGGAAAGTGCTGGATGGAGTGAGAACATGAGGTGAGAGAGGTTGAGAACTATCTCAGAAGGAAAGGAAAAATAGAACCAGGGAAATACCAAGGACATCATCAAGTTCAGTGTTATCTTCACTGCAGGTGTCATGGATGTGAGCATCAACTGGACTTGAATTTGAAGCTTGGCTCTGTCTAGCTTTGGACAAGATATCTGACTATTCTGCATCTATATCTTCATTTATAAAAATGAATCCTTCTAGCAAATTAGGAGCTTCCACATCTGTAGCCAACTTGGACAGAAGTGTAGGTGGGTCACCTGTACACCCAGTCCTTGAAAGTGGCCTCTTAGTGGGACAGTCTTGAGGGACTGCGTCCTTGAGTTCATGGAGTCTGCAACTAAGTGTCAGTAATGGGATCAGAATAAAATTGGATTGTAGGACATCAGGTTGGTGTCGTAGAATCAGTTGATGTTAGAGAATTGGTGGGCGTCAGAAGAAAGCATCATATGCGTGAGAAACTGATTTTCTTTTTGTGTTTTTGTTGTCCTTGATTCCGTGCACATGTGCTTGGCATGTCTGACCGTGCTGAGCCAGCGTTCCACTGAGTTCCTTCTGACCATTTGCCTTGCTTTCCCACAGTCTTCATAATAACCCCTTGCAGTGGCCGTATACTGATGATAATTTTTATAAGCTGAGTATTTTTTTGGACATTTTGGCTGGGAAACGTGAATCCTGAGGCAGGTCGTCGGTCTAATTATTCACAGCATCCATGCTGTCTTTGAACTGACAGGTTTAGGTTTCTCGATCGGGTGAAGGAACCAATGTCCACAAAGACCGCCTCGTTTGCTGACTAGCAGGAGAAACAGAAATGGAAATCAGGTCTGCTGACTTCCAGCCTAGGGATTATTTTTTTCTTTCTACTTGCAATGCTGTCCCTTTTCTCTTAGCCCTGTCCTAGTTCCCTTCAGCCTTTGTCCCAGATTGTTTCATTCATTCTGATCAAAGAAGACATATTTGTTTTTTCAGGGAGAACAGAGAGAATGGTCTAAGATTCAAAATAATATACCTCTTCGTCATTATGTGTAATTCAGACAATGCTAAATCTATCGAGGAAAAAGTGAGAATCTTCCTTCACACTGAACCCTCTGATCTCTTGGCCTGCTTAGAGGGGTCCTGTGAGCAGTTTTTAAATATAGCTTGTCAGATAATATAGCATGCATCTGTATGCGCACACAGTGGCACATCAGACACAATTTCCATGTAAATGGGGCCTTACTGCACAACCTGTTCTAAGATTAGCTTCTTTCTACTCTATCGTAGAGAACTTTTCATGTCGGTACACACAGAGCATGGTCATTCTCGCCCATTTTCTTAATGGCTGTATAGTATTCAATAAAGTAGTAAATGACTTAGTGAGCCATTCAGTCACTTAGAGTCTTTCACTGTTGCCAACAGTGCTGCAGTAAAATTCTTCCTCATCTATTTTGGGCAGACTAAGGAGTTCTTTGAGAGGATGGAAATAGAATTGCTATGTTGAAGTCCTGACTTACTTCACCCACTGGTCAATTCCGCACCCGTGGCCTCACAAAATATTGAGCTTATTAATACTAAACCACAACAAGAATGCCTGTCACTCACACTTCACCAGTATTCATTTAAAGTGGATTAAACATCGCATGCTGTGATTTTAATAGGTAATTCTCTAACATAAGCAGGGTTTGACATCTTTTAATAAGACTGGATTTTTTTTCTTTTTGACACTTACTGATTTGAAGGAGCTTTTTAAGTATTAAGGAAGTAACTCCTTTGATTGTTGTATATATTGCAATTATAATCTCCAAGTTGCCATGTTTTTACTTCATGGTGTCTTTCACTGACTGTGCTGGAGTTTTTATAGTTAAATCTTATCCGTTTGCTTTTATAATGTATGGTCTTAAGGAAGCCATCCTCAATGTGATGTTTAATAATATGTACATCTTAACTAATACACATCTATGTTTATATTTTCATTCTACTGAATATTCAGTTTCATGTGTGGTACGGAAATGGGTGTGATCGGGGTGAGAGTGTGCTGTAATGATTAGGTAACTTGGGCAATGGATCCATTTTAGGCTCCCGCAGCTAGTGTCTATGTAATTCCGGGCAAGTTAGCATTTTGTACTTCGCATCTCTTATTTGTAAACAACACTTTTAAAAATTTTTAATTTTTAGTGTTTAATGAAATAATTCATTTAAAAATCTTGTCAGAGTGGCAGTGCATTGTCAAACCAAGGTAATGGAAGCTAATGTTATTAGTTTTGTTTTTTGCAAACTGATAACCTTTTGCCCCGCAAATACTAATAAATACTTCATTCTCACAAGGAGTCCCAACTCTGATGTACAAATTCCTTTCATACATTAATTTTTTTTGAGGTCCTTTGTTATTTTTTGTTGGTATATTTATCTAGGCCTTATGCCAATCACCTCAACTTGATTTTTTTTTCCTTTAAGAACTTAATGCACGTACATTCTTGATATGAACTTTAAGGTCAGTTTCTCAAGGTTTGTGAAAGGATCCCACTAGAATTTTGGCTGAACTTATATTGGATTCATACAACAGTGTGTGAGAAATCCTTATAATACCATGTCTTCCTATCCAGGAGTATAATTTGTCTCTAGCAACTCAGGATTTATTTCATACTGTTTAGTAATAAACTTGTGCAGTTTTCTTCTTACAGCTTTTTCACATTTAAATTTATTTGTGTTGATTATAAATGGGATTTTTCCTCCACTCTTTTTTTCCCAAATGGTGGTATTAATAGAACAAAGTTTCTGTTAAATCTGACTTTATACTCTTATTCATTCTTCTAGTTTTTTAGTTGATAATTTTGGATATTTTTATGTAGACAAACTGTGACAATTTGTGTTTTGTTCATTTTTAATGTCATAATAGCCAAGAGGCAGAAGCAATCCATTTCACAGATGTAGGTAAGCAATACACAACATAAAATCTACCATCTTGAGAATTTTTAAGTGTATATATTATTTACTGATGTAAATATTCACATTGCTATACAGTGGCTCTCCAGAAATTTTTTGTCTTGTAAAAATGGAGCTGCATTCACTGAAAGTGAAATAACTCCCATTTCCTCCTTTTCCATGATCCTGGCAATAACAGTTCTACTTTCTGTTTCTATTAATTTGAACTTCATAATACTGGATTCATACAGTATTTGTCTTTTGGTGACAGTCTATTGCACTTAGTATAATGTCCTCAAAGTCATCCATGCCATAGCATGTGACAGGATATATTTCCTTCTTAAGGCTGAATAACTTTCCATTGAATGTATCTTGCCCTTTTTGTCCATTCAACTATGGAATAACTGGCTTCAACTTCTTGTGTATTGTAAATAATGCTGTTATGGACATGAATGTGCAAGTTATCTTCAAGGACCTCACTTCAATTCACGTGTGTGTGTGTGTGTGTGTGTGTGTGTGTGTATGTATATATACAAACCCAGAAGTGGAATTGCTGGATCATGTGGTAATTCTATTTTAATATTTTGAGGAGCCTCCACAGTGTTCTCCTACAGTGGCACCATTCTATATTCCCATCAACAGTGAACAAGTTCCACTTTCTCCACATCCTTCCTATTTTTCCCCATAGTAGCCATCCTCATGGATACAAAGCTGTCACTGTGGTTTTGATATGCGTTTTCCTAATGATAGGTGATGTTGAGCATCTCTTTGTGTGCTTATTGGCCCATGTACATCTGCCTTGGAGAAATGTCCATTCAAGTCCTTTACCCATTTTTAAATTGCATAATTAATATTAGAAAATAAAACACAAATTAACTGTTTTCCCCTAAACTTTCTACTGGCTTGGATCTCTAAAACAAAGCTGGAAGTGTAGTGATTAGCTGACTTTACGTTATCTCTAACTTTAAAAGTTTCCATATAATATTTTCCAATTGAGGGTTGTATTAGTTGGGGATTTGGAAGGCTGACAATCTTTATTATATTTTGGTCACCAAAAGGAGTTTGAAATTCATGCATTAGGGGTATACTTATTAAAATAACCATGTAATACTTGTGATTTTCTTCAATCTGATCAGTGATTTACATTTTAGATTTGTCAATGTGGAACTATTTATATCTTCTTTAGACAAGTCCTATTTAGTTGTGATAAAATACTGAATTTGATTTGAATTTTTGGTAATTTAAAATAAAGTCCTTGCTCAAAATAACATCCTTTTGATTTAAAGATACTAGCAAGACATTTTTCTGTATTTTAAATAGCAAAGTATACCGTGACTCTGCAGTAGAGTACTAAATTTCTTAAAATAGAAACTAAGCTGTTTTCAGATCTATCCTCTGTGCTATTCTCTGATAGTATTTTTTGTTAACATTAGGACTCCTTCTGTGTACCACTATTCAAGACAGGTAGACGTGAACTTTGATAAAAAGCTGCTTTTGTGTCGTGATACATGGTGAGGCTAGGGTGATTCCTAGGGGATTTCCTTTGACTTGGTTAGAACGCATATTCTATCTCGCGTGTAATCTTAGAAGTTATAGTAAATGGCTGTGACATCAGAGCCACTGATGCTCCTAGATTGCATCCAACTCTTATTTAATAATACCCAGTACATTATTAGTGTCTAATACCCTGGAGCTGTTTTAAGTTCACTGTTGCAAATAATGACGCATTCATTCATTTAGCAAAAATTTACAGAGCATTTACTGTGTACTGGTAAATATGACAGGTACTTGGAATACAAAGATGAATATGACAGGATCCTTGCTCTCAAGCAGCCTATGATTTTGTTTTTGTTTTTTAATCTAGTTCAATTTTTTCCCCAAGACGAATGTGAGTAGGTGACAGAAAGTAGAGTAGAGAGATGAGAAATGTATACAAATAAGCTTTAAATGCTCTTATAGAAGAATGTATAGCACACCGTTGACACAAAGGAGAGTGCCATTGGTCCTACCTAGAGTAATTGGCATAGGCCTCCTGAGCCAACTTGGAAGACAAGTGCAGCTTGGTAAGGCAGGTGCAGCTAGAGCAGAGCACACTTGTAGAGGAAGCAGCACTTGCTTCTGTTTTCTAGGGACATAAGTGACAAAGGGAATGGCGAGCAAGGGTATTGTGCCTGTAGACTTGGAGGAGGACAGGTTTTGCAGGGGAGAATAACAGAACCCAATATGGGTTTGTGAGACTCCTTGAGGAACATTAAGGATGGATGTGAGTCTGGGAGGACGGTGAGCCAGGGAGTAGGAAGACCAGTGTGGAGTTCCTTGAGATGACCTGGATCCAAAGGGTAGAGACCATCAACGGCTCTATTTTCTAATGAACAATTACGCTCAAAATCTTTATTGCTTGTGTCGTGGAGTAATAATGTGATCAGAGATAATGAAAATTAGTAGATATTCCTGGTTTCATTTTAGATGATGGCTCATACATCTTTTCTCACTAATCATATTACCAGGGCTTTTAGAAAAATAAAATGAAAATATTTGATTATGGAATTTTTTTTTTTGCTTAACTTGGTGTGAATGCAGGACTTAATAGTAATACATATTAGTCTTTATTATGTTTATAGATTATTCAGTTCATGGATAAAATATGCATTCAGTTCTACATTGATTTTCCCTAAATGAACTCATATAAACAAGTTGTTCAAAAAGAATTTACCTAAAAACTAATATTCTTAATAACTTATTTTATTTTTAAAAACAAATAATTATCATATTTGCAACACTAAGACAAAATAACCCACTGCCATCCCAACAGGGTCTCTATGTTAAGCCACATACTTCCTGAGGGCATAAACTGCTCTATCCCAGCCAAACAACATCATTATCTAATACCTTTCAGACTTTGGTAAATTATTTATCTCTATTCCTTTATCTTTCAAATTGTACCCAGCTCTCAGTTCCAGTTTTGCTTCCTTTATAAAGCCTCTTACTATCCTACCCTCCTATGACCTTTTCTGAATCCCTTGGGTATCAGATGCGGTCTTGATAACTCCTTTATTGTTGAATTTTATATTGTTTAACATTGTGTGTGTGTGTGTGTGTATGTATGTGTTATCCTCCAATTCTGTCTTTCTCAACTTTCAGTGGGGGAAAAATACTCTGGGGAACCTATTATAGTTCAGATATCTAGAGTGGATTCCATGAGTCTGCCTTTATAACAAGATCCCTGGGTACTCTGGAGGTGATGAGCTGTCCTAAAATAGGAATATAGAAGACCTTCTAAGGGATATAGTGGAGGCATTATAATTTTGAGCAACTTACTTCCTAGATGTTCAGGTTCAATTAATATTCTTAATTTAAATGGCATACTCATCCACATTTCCAAGGACAGGTATAAGTCTCAGTCATTCCAAATCTTTCTGGGATACTCTGCTCAAAGGTAAGAACCCCCAGGGTGCTGAAGTAAGAACAAATCCAAATAATGACATCTGAAAAGTCTTCTTTATTAAACTATCTACCTAAGCTCATCCTATCCATTCCAATAAAGGATATATTTTCAATAAAAATTTAATTTTTATGTTTAATAATTGTCAAATTTTAATGTTATTTTCTTAGGTAGGTGTTAATAAAAATATGGTATCCCAGAAATAAATGTAAAATTAAAATTTTTATGATAATGGGAATTTTAAAAAATTGAATTATTCATGTTTGCATTCCATAGGAATTATTAATAAAAACATTCGAGCACAAAATTTATTTTTGATAAATTCTGTGAAAAAAATGAAACGGAAATGTTTAAGAGATTAAGAAAAGAACCATTTAAAAGTTCTGAATGTTAAAGCAGAAGTTGTTTACAATGCCTCCTTTTTTTTTTAAAGAGAGAGGGGGATAAAAAGAGAGAGAATCAATTTTATTTTTCATTTTTAAAGAGATGGACAGTGAGAGGGGGAGAGAGAGAAACAATCAATTTTTTTATTCAGTTTTTCACATGGCTTTCATTGCTCAGATACTTAGTTGTGTACGTGGTGCTGGGGTTTAAACCCGTGTCCCTGCACATGCAAGGCAAGCACCGAAACCGCTAAGCCACTGCTCCACCCCTTTGTTTATTTTTTTTAATGTGACTTTCATTGCTCAGAGACTTTGTTGTGTACATGGTGCTGGGGTTGGAACTCCTGTACTAGTGTGTGCCAGGCAAATGATGTAACTGCTGAGCCACTGCTCCAGCGCCCCCCCAACCCCCTTTTTTAAAACATGTATCAAATTTTTATTTCAAGTTTGCTTAGGGTGAAAAAGCATTCTGTGAAATTTTATTCAATGATCCCATTGTGGCTGAAATATTGCAGAAGTGAAAAAACTTTGTATGTCAATTTTTATTTCATTTTTTTATCCACATTTTTTATTGGTTCATTAAGGTTGTACATACACAATGATGGGATTTGTTGTTGCATATTCATACGTGCGCACAATATAACAATATAATTTGGCCAGTATCCCACCCAGTCATTCCCCCCGCCATCCCATGGTCCCTTTCTTCTGCTGATAGGTGTAGAATATTCTCACCTCCACCCTCCTTTTTTTCCCTCCTGTCCTTCTCTTCTCTCCCATTCTCCTACCTCTTTCTTTTATTTTACTCTAGCTTCTACATGTGAGAGAAAACATTTGACCTTTGAATTTCTGAGTTTGGCTAATTTTATTTAGCATGATATTATCCGTTTCCATCCATTTGCCAGTGAAGCCATAATCTTATTCTTTCTAATAACTGAGTAGAATTATTTTATATGTATATATCAAAGATGTAGGAATCAGGGACTGGAGCGGTAGCTCAGTGGTTACAGCGCTTGCCTGACAGGCGCGAGGATGAGTTCAAACCCCAGCACCATGTACACAATGAGGTGTCTGAGGAATGAAAGTCACATGAAAAACTAAATAAAGTTTGCTTCTCTCTTTCTGTCTCCTCTTTAAAAAAAAAAAAAATGTAGGAATCAGACCAGAAAGCTTACTGACAACTGTTAGAAGAAAACATAGGGTCAACACTCCATCATACAGGAACTGGACCAACTTCTTTAACAAAACCCCCAAAGCTCAGGAAATAAAACTAAGAATCAAAAAATGGGACACCATTAAACTAAAATTCTTCCGCACATCTGAGAAAACGATTAAGACTGTGAAGACAAAGCCTACAAAATAGGAGAAAATCATAACCAGCTACCCTTCTGATAGAGGAATAATATCCAGAATACACAAAGAATTAAAGAAACTTAACACCAAAAACAAAACAAAACAGATAACCTAACAACAAATGGACAAAAGAACTAAATAGAAATTTCTCAATAGAAGAAACATAAATAGCTAATAAATATATGAAAAGTTGTTCAACATCTCTAACAATAAGAAAAATGCAAATTAAAGCTATACTAAAATTTCATTTCACTCCAGTTAAAATGGCAAAGATCAAATTCATGAACGATAATAAATGCTGGTGAGGTTGCGGGGAGAAAGGAGCACTTCTGCATTGTTGATGGGACTGCAGACTCGTCCAACCACGCTGGAAATTGGTATGAGTTTCCTCAAAAAACTAGCGAGGGAACAACCTATGATGCAGCTTTCTCACTCCTGGGTATCTTCCCAAAGGACCTAAAATTGCCATATTATAGCAACACAGCCACAGCAATGCTTATAACAGCACAATTCACAAAAACTAGATTATGGCATTGACACAGATGCCTGTCACTAGATGTTCACACCCTGGTGAAATGATGGTGCTGGGTGGCAAGTTGCAGGGTTACTGGATTCCATTAGCTACGCTTGAAAGTGATGTTATAGGATGTCAGCATTCATAAACTCTCAGAATCTGAAAAGAAAAAAAGAGTGGGACAGTGAGAGAGAGAGAGAGAGAGAGAGAGAGAGTCAATTTGATTTAGTTTTTCATGTGGCCTTCGTTGCTCTGAGACTTCACTGTGAACGTGGTATGGTGCTGGAGTTTGAATTTGCATACTTGTGTATGCCAAGCAAGTGCCACAACTGCTGAGCCACTGCTCCAGCCCCAGAATCTGTTCTTTACATACATTTAAGCATAAAATGAAAAGTTTTAGCTATCAACTTCCATATGTATAAAGGTGTCTCATTTTTTAGAAGAATTTGGGTGGTGGCATGAACAAAGAGTTTGAAGAGCTCTGTTCTGGGGATTACACATTGAAAAATACTGTACTGAATCACCCGTGACTATGGTAAAAATGTAGATTCCTGGGTCTCATCCAGAAGGAGAATGTACATGACTGTTGGTGGCATTTATTGATTCAGTGGTGTGTGCCAAGGCAAATAAAAGTGGCAGGTTCATTTCTACAAGTGTCAATACTGTTGGTCTTTCCTGAGGGCATGGCACAGTTCCTTGCAGCATGGCTTGCTGCCTGGTTCTCAGTGATTATAACTGGAGCCTATGGTTATAAAGGACACGGCCAATTCCCTCAAGCATGTGCCTCTCAGAGAACTCCACCACCCACTCCACCCTACACCTGTGGAATCAGCCCAGCCTACACAACTCTCTCAGATGAGATTCTATATTCTCTCCCCCACCCCACACTTCTTCCTCACCCTTTATGCAAACTCAGATAAGCTATGGAATGCTTGCAGGGCAGAGGCTGTGCTGGAGAGTGGGAACACAGGTCTCCAGCGGGAACAGAGGTTCTGAGGGGTGGTGATGTACCCAAGAACCACCCGGCTTCTGTGTCTCAGGGGAGCCCCTCTTCCAGAAATCCAACCGGCCTCTGGGAGGTTAGCAATAACCAGTGCGGTTTCTGTCTCATTTATCTTGTCAATTTTAATAAGGATCAGAAATTATAGAAGTCAGTGATTGAAAAGTTTAAGCTCATTTTAAAAATCAGATGTGAATCCCTAATAGAGACAGGTAGAACAAAAGAACAGAAGGAAATACAGCAAAATAGTAACAGTGGTTGCGTTAGAGGTGTGGATTTTTTCCCCTGTTTTCTAAATGCTATAGAGTATGCTCATGTTACTTTTATAATTTAAAAATCTCTTCTAAATTAAGTTGTCCTTTCTAAGAGAAGGCCTACTAGGCACTATAATTAGTGCAAATGGATAACTCTGCCACTTGCACAACAGAGTATTTGCATGCCTCATTGATAATAATAATAACAATGATACTTGTATTTTACACCTGTCAAGCCCTTGGGAATGAGGTGATTGCTATACCTGGATTAAACAACTAAATTGTAAGCCTTATTTTAATGCTGTGAGTTAGGTATCTGTATTTTACTGAGGAGGCTATTACAGCTTAAAGAAGTTTTACATATTCTAGGAGCTGTACAGCTAAGAAAGAGAAGAGTCAAGATTTGAACCTTGGCAGTCAGCCCCAGAACCACTATTTTGTGTCATTAAACTGACAGACATACCAGTTCACACAGGGGCATGCTGATAAGTCTTTTTGGAATAAATATAGAGATGTTTCTAAGAACTTGAATGAGGATTCACTTTGAAATGAATGGAAATAAGTAGTGATAATAAATGTATAAAATCTTATAACTTTGTGTTCTTATGTAAAATTTGAGTGAAGTAAATGCTTCACATAGTAGGCACTGGGCAAATAATTCTCCTTGAAAGGCATACATTTATCAAACAAGTATTTTTGAGTACCCCCTATATGCCAAGCTCTGTTTTAGGCATTTGAATTACATCAGTGGATCATAGCGGAAAAAAAAAAATTCTACCCTCAAGGAGAAAAGAAATATAGTAAATTAGAGTATATTAGATGGGGAATGCAGGTTCAAGGGATTGTGGTTGTGACAGCAGGGCTAGTTGTATTTTAAAAAATTTGTTTGTTGTGCAAATGTAATCGTGGAGCACTCTACCACTGAGCTACATCTCCAACCCTCTTTTCATTTGTATGTTGAGACAAAGTCCCACCAAGTTGCTCAGTCTGGCCTTGGATTTGCTGTCCTCCTGCTTCAGCCTCCCAAGTCTCTGGCATTACAGGTGTGTGCCACTGCATCCTGTTCTAGTTGCACTTTTAAATGGGGTGGTTAGGGTAGGTTTTATGGATAAGTTGACATTTAAACAAAAAGGAAATCGAAGAGAAGGGAAAGCAGGAAAAGGGAACAGCCAATGGAAAGCTCTAGAGCAGAGTGGGAGCAATGTGGTCTCTGTCCCTGGAGCAGCTAGGCAGTTAGCTAGGAGAGAAGGTTATAGAAAGATTATAGAGTCAGAGGGTCCTTATTTGGGGACTACGGTGTCCATGAGTAGAGTTCAAGAGTCTGTTAATTGGATGGATAGGGGGAAAATTCAGTTTTACTTTTAATAACTTCTCTCTGAAATATAGCATGTGTTACCCACATCTTGATGGTCATTTAATAGAACCCATGACCTTAGTAATAGACATCATGGATGTTACCGTACTATATTATAGTTATTGCAGAATCATCAAATGTATGTTCATAATCATTTAAAACTTACGTTGATTGGTAGACCTACCACTAGGTCTTGTTATTTAATATGTTAGTAAGAGTACATATGTTACCATATCACAATTAAAATACTTTGAAAACTGGGCTTGGGGATTTAGCTCTGTGGCAGAGTACTTTCTTAGCACACACAAGGCCCTAAATTTGGTCCATGTACCTTAATTTTAAAAAGCCCAAAACTTTGGAAACTGAATTGGTTTGGTTTCTCCTCTAATTTTTTATATTTCATTTTTTCAACTTAAAACATTCTTCTGAGAAGGGGTCCATGCTGCAGAAAGATTAAGGAACCCTTGATGTAGAACATTGTAGGCTGATACTGGCTTTGCTTGGTGTTGACCTTTGGTGCTGAATGAGATGGGAGGCTTGTAGAGATCTTTAAACAGAGGTGTGACATGATCTCCCTTGTGTTTGGAAAGGCTCCCTGTGGCTGCCATATTAAACTGGAGATTAAGAGCAACAGGTAGGGGAGGAGTAGGTGGGCCCAGGGTCACAGGGAAGCCAGTTATTTTTAATCCAGGCAAAAGGTGGTATTTGCCCAGGAGATGGTGGTGTAAATTGTAGCAATGGAGGCAATAAAAAGTCATTGGATTCAGGATTTATTTGGGAGGTAGAACCATCAGAATTTCCTGATAGACTAAATGTGAAGAAGAGTCAGAGACAATGTCAGGGTTTTTGACTTGAGCAATCAAAGTATGGAGTTGTCATGAACTGGAAAAGGTGAAAACTAGTTAGAACAAGCGTGAGGGGAAGGTTGGATGTTGAGATGTTGATCTGACATTTGTAAGAGAATGTTGAGTAAGCATTTGGATCCTCAAATGTGGGGTTGGAGAAGAGGTCTCTTGAGCTGTAAATATATATTGAGGAGTCATTTGTACATATAAAACTTTGAGACAAAGTAGAATTTTGAGAGTAGGTGGAGAAGGGGAAGCAGGACTGACATGCGAACTCCAAAAGGAAGAGATTAAGATGACTCTGAGAGGGAGCCTTCAGTGAGGCAGGAAGAAAACCAAGAGCTTGTATTGTCCTGAATGCTAAAGCAAAGAAAGTATATTATCCCCAGGGAGAGGGTGCGCTGCATGGTAGAGCAAGTGAAGTAAGGATTTAGAATTAAGCCCTGCATTTAGAAGCATGGCAGAAACTGATGATCTTCACCTTGCAGGATACGGTGGAGGTGTCAGGATAAAGGTCGCGTTTGGAGTGGTTTGAGAATGAAGGTGGGTGATAGTACATAGATAAGGTTTTCAAGAGTTTGACTCCCAAAGAAATACAAACAACAACAAAAACAAGGTTATAGTTGGTGGGGCAAATGGAGCAAAAGAAAGATTTCATTTCCTACTATAAAGAAGAGACAAATAATGTATTTTTGTATGCCAAAAACAACTTTCCATTAGAGAATTTTATGGAGGAAGACAAAAGACTTGTTGGAGTGATGCCACTAAGATGGTCTGAAGGGTAGGGTTGGTGTGTACTCGGAAAAGTGTTGATTTTGGTAGGAACATGGAAATCCATCTCTAATAATAGGTCCAAGGGCAGCTGGTTGGTGGGAGGATGCAGATATTCTTTGGGCTGCTTTGATTTTGTCAATGAAATAGGAAGCAAAGCTACCAGTTTGTTTTTTTTAAGAGAGAATCAATTTTTTTTTAAAGAGGGACAGAGAGAGAGACAGACAGAATCAACTTTATTTAGTTTTTCATGTGGCTTTTGTTGCTCTGACACTCGTTGTATATGTGGTGCTAGGGTTTGAACTCGTGTCCTCACACATGCCAGGCAAGCGCCGTAACCACTGAGCAACTGCTCCAGCCCCAAGCTACCAGTTTAGAGTGAATATGAAACAATAAAAATAATAAGAATAGTAGTAATGACAACAGCTAGTCATATGTACAGGTGCCAGGCACTACTCTGAACTTTATATAGATGTTAACTCTAAGCTTTACAAAAACCTTGTGAGATGGGAGTCATCATTATCTTCACTTACAGATGAGGACACAAAGGGTAAAATAACTCCCCAGGTTGTACTGCTGGTAGATGGTAGAGCTAGAATTTTAACCAGGGCTTCTCGGTACAGAGTCTGCTCTTAACCCTGATGACATCCAGCCTCGCTTCTTGAATCTGTCTAGAGTAGTAACAATCCATCTGTTGACTGAGAGTAATGCTTCAACACTTGACTGGAATCAGGGCTACACTTGTAAACCTGGAACACTTGATATAAGTTACTTTAATTATTACAAATAACACAAATTTACTGGAGCAAAATTAGAAAATATATACACAGGGCCTGGAGCGGTGGCTCAATGGTTCAAGTGCTTGCCTGGCATGCACTAGGACCCCGGTTCAAACCCCAGCACCACATACACAACTAAGAGTTGGAGAAACAAAGGCCAGATGGAAAAATAAATGAAATTGATTCTTTCTCTCTCTCACTCTCTCCTTCTATCTTAAAAAAAAAAGAAAATATATACACAGAAGAAAATAAACATTATTTATCAATTATTTTAGTAACTATAGAGTATTATAGTGTTGATGCATAAGTTAAAACTTTGAATTTAGTAATGTTTATTATTGACATTATAACACTCTAACAAGTTCTTACATCTAAGTCTCAAAATATATTCTAGATTTTCTAGAGTGGGGAGAGTTCAGGGGAAGAATTGCTACCATTGTCATGACCTGTTCAGTCTTTGATATTGCCAATTTGGCTTCTGCAAAAGTGGCACCATTTCTTTTTTATTAAGCCAGTGACTCTGAGTGTCCTCCAGAGTAGAATACTATGGTGTCTTCCTCTATGGATTAAGGAAAGCAAGTCACAAGCAATGCTTAGCATAATGCCTGGTTCGTAGACCACAGTCAACAACTCTTAATAGCAGCAGTTCTAGCATCACAAAGTATTTATTTTGTTGTTGTTGATAATGATGATAGCACTAAATGACTTTATTTCTTCATATTTAGACATTCGATTTTATGACTTATAAGTCTTTTCTAAGGAGGGAGACAATAACAGTGTCTTACTGCTTTATTAATAGTTCTTTGATTACTGGCAAATTTGAACAGTCGTTCATATTTTGATAGGAAATGTAAATGATGACTGTGACTTTCTATTTCTGTGACACTGGTTACCACAGTAACCAAGGCAATGAGCTGTAAAGTAAATACATAAATTTCGTGAGCCAGGCCTCCGGCTCACTAGTTATGAAAGTCGAGGAGGACAGAGCAGCCTGAGGCTGTATAATTGGATGCTAGATGCGTCTGCGTGCATATTCAGCTGTGGCTTCTCTGTTAGGGGCAGTTGTAAATGTGGTTCCGACTTGCTTTTGTGACATAAAACAGATAGCAACTGGAAGAAAGGGAAGAATACATATTGATAAAGATGTAATGGCCAAGTGGGGAAAAAAAACCCTGAGAATTGGGGACTGGAGTGGTTGCTCAGTGGTTACGGCACTGGCCTGGCATGCATGAGGATGTGGGTCCGAACCCGAGCACCATGCACACCGTGAAGTTTGGAGCAACAAAAGCTACATGTAAAACTAAATAAAATTGATTCTCTGTCTCTCTCTCTCTCTCTCACTCCCTCTCTCTCACTCTCACTCTCTCACTCTCACTCCCTCTCTCTTAAAAACAAAACCAAACAAAAACCTGGGGATGAGTTGGCACTGACTGTGCTACTATGGGAGCTACTTCAGGAAACTGCTAATTGGGGGTGGATGCTCTGGAGAGAACCAGGCCTGAGTTGAGTGTGTCCTGTGGAATGCAGGAACCCTAGGAGGTTGTCCATGTCCTCGAGAGCATCATCAGTGGACTCTGGCTGCTTCTGCCATTACTGTGTTTAGGTTTGTGTGTTGTCATACACAGTCCTCCCTCCTCCTCAGGGACTACATGTGAGCTGGTATAGTATTGTGTGAACACGAAGAATTTAGCTTTTAGAGCTAGGAGTCCTGGATTCAAATCCTGGCTCTGCTGCTGGTGACCCGTGGTGAGCTTGAGCATCAACTTAATCTCTGTTTTGATTTCCCTACCTCTAGCATGGAGGTAGTGATCGTATTTCCATCATAAAATTGTTATGATGATTAAATAAGAGAATAATAAATTTCATTGAATGCTGCTCATTTTCCACATCTGAAATTAGAATGTTTTACAAGTGGCATCTAGCAATTATGATTAGCATCACTTTTTCTTTCTGAGACATCTTATAATCAATGGTGTTTTGTATTTGAGGAAATAATGGCATTTGGAAAGCATTAAAACATGGGTTGGCAATATAAAATGCCATAGAAGTGAAAGTTATCACTTGGTTTTCATGAACATAATCAGATCCTAATGACTGCACTAAACCACGAGGGATGCATTTTTTTGCAAGCCCCTTGTCACTGAACTGTGACAACTGTTAAAAGCAAAACAAAAACTCAACAAAGAATTATAACGTGGATTCATACAGAGCCACGCGTGATCTCTTGGTTCTCAGGGACTTTGGGGAGATGTATTATGTGACTTTGGCAACGACCCTTCTTTTTACTCTCCTCTCTGGACCTCCTAGGTCTCTGGTGTCTCTCTTTTCCTTTACTGACCACATGGGTAACCCCTTGCACATCCTGGCCTCCCCTCACTTCCAGTGGTGTTTTTTCCAGCTCAATCAGCTACTACTATCTGTGTCTATGTCCTGGATCTATATTTATTTCAGAGGGCTTTATTATTAAATAATAAATGAAAACCTTTCAGTTTCTATCCACCACTTTCTGTCATTCCAGCTTTTTTTTTTTTTTTGCAGTTCTCCACAGACACAGACCCCTGCTCCTTGTTAGGAACCCAACTCCTGTACACCTTCCTCCACATCTGTCCGCCCTTCCTGTGATGTAACATTCTCGGTGATATCCTTGATTGCCTCCCCCATCACTTTTTTGCAGCAGCCCCAGCCCTGGAGAGGTCCAAGTGTTTGTCTCTTCCTGTCTTTATCTGAACTACAAAAACAACTAGAGAAGATCGTGCACCTCTAAGGGTGTATGCTCTCCAGTTACAAGTGGACCCTGCGCGCTGCCTGGCGGCTCTCACATGTGTCCGAAGTCCACTCTCGGCACTACTATTTCAGATGTTTCCCACCCCCCTCAAAAAAAAAAAGAAGGCTTCAAAGTATGGTAGAGATACTTAAACTGGTAGTCAGGAGAACTGCCCTCTGATGAAGAGTCACGTGATTATTCCCCTCTGTGTGGCTATAAAATGAGATTCCACCCGCATATGGATCTGAGATTCTCTTTACTGTCAATCAAATGAGTCAGCTTATTTGGGCATTAGTTCCTTAGTTCCTTAGTGTTTTGAGGGAGGAGGGCTAGCCTGAGTGCCCGCTAGATCCAGATTCTGTGGTTTTAAGGTTTCATTTTAAATGTTGTGTGTTTCTTCACACTAGCTTCACTTTGCAGATGGAGATTACTTCTGGCAATGCCGTTACCTAGATAAGACAGGAAAATCCTCATGTGGTGATGCCATAGAATCCAGGAAGTCACATTATCTTTCTTGCAATGACAAATCTATCTTTATTCTATCTTCTTATTTTGAAACTAGCGAAAATGACTTTTTATGGTTTTATGTCATTCTATCCATAGGAAGGAGGAAATCTTTGAAGAAATTTAAGAAGTGCTTGTTTTGTGATAGAGTTAATCAACACTTTGCCTTGAGCCTCTGATCAAGGCTTTTCGAGTTACCAGACTACACTGAACATTTCCATGAAATGAACTGGTAGCATTTACATGCGTTCACTTGGTGTTTTTAAAATAATTCAGCAGGTTAATTGGGGATTGCCAATAAAATGGGTCTGCCTAAAAGATCTTGCCTTTTTTATTTTAATTTTTTTTCTCATTTCTGGCCCCTTCTATGCCTTTCAAACATTTGAATGTTGTTCATAGATGCTAGAATTTTGGGGAACTGTAGTAGATCAAGGAAGAACCCAATTCTTTTATATTAATTCAAGGCTCAGTGCAAAATTCACTTTGTGCCTCATCAAGGCAAGAGAGCCTGGTTTGGGCAGCAAATGGAGCAGCATACCTTCACCATTCAGATGTGAGTCATCGTCTCCCCAGAGGCAGAGGAGAACACACAAATGCAGTGGTGGTCCACCTTCAAACTTTAAGAAAATCCTAGGGCCTCTCTGTTCACTCAATAAATATTTGTGAAATAAATAAATTAATGGGTTAATACTGCCTCAATGTTGCTGGTGAATGGGGGAGGTTTTTTTTTTTTTTTCAGGTACAGGATTAGAAGAATTTCTGGATATTAAAATAAGTAAGATGCTCAACTTCCCTATGTAATTCTGACTCGTGTTCCAAAATGGCTACCCCAGTTTACTCTCTGGCAATCCGTGTGTGAGAGTTGCCTGTTTATCACATGTTGTGACATTTGATTTTATTGAATTAAATTTTTTTTGCCTATATGTTAAAAAAAATTCCAGTCTTTTTTTTTTTTAAGAGAGAAGATCAGAGAGAGAGAGAGAGGGAGACAGAGAGAATTAATTTTTAATTGAGTTTTTCACATGACTTCTGTTGCTCTGACACTTAGTTGTGTACATGGGTGCTGGGGTTTGAATTTGTGCACTTGCATATGCCAGGCAAATACCGTAACTGTGAAGCCATTGCGCCTCAAATCCTACAGTCTTAAAAAAAAAAAAAAAAGTAAAATTAGCTGGGGATGTGCCTCAGTGGTTAAGCACCTCTGGGTTCAATCAAGAAAAGGGTGAGAAGGGAGGGAAGAAAGGAGAATGGGAGGGACAGAGGCATGTGCATGCCAACCCAGTGCCTAATATGCATCTCAAACCAGTTGAGTGTATCTCTGTGGGGCTAGGATTGAAGCTGGAGTGGGTTTTAACCTCCTTAGGATATTTTAATATAAAGACTTCATGGGGGGAATCAAACAGTCTGACTAAGGAGAAGATTTGGCCTGCACAAGAGAGCTGACTGAATCTACAGTTTATATTCCTGATCCCACAGTTACTGAAGCTGGAGCAAGGTCACAGTGGCCAGTTGTGCGTGACTGATCTTCGTAAGTGTCATTACAACCTTTGAGGCAACTCTGTTTTCCACCGTATTCTCATTAGAATCAGCAACTGCTTTTTCACGTCACACGCTCTCATCCATGGTGTGCCATGGACAAGAGAGCAAAGTGGGAGCTGTATGCACTCATGTGTGGATTGGTCTCTTAGTGTCTCCTGTTCATCCTGTTCACTTAGAAAACTGGAACTTTCTCATTGAATCACTTAAAGGAAGTCATTTATCTGGAAAGATCACATTAGTCAGGAAAAATCAAAATTAAACTAACTCCCATGAGCAACAACAGAACCCAGAAGATGTCTTCTTGACAAGGCATGAGGAGAGGCTGGAGCGGAGCTCAGTGGTTACAGAGCTTGCCTGGCATGCGCAAGGATGCCAGTTCAGACCCCAGCACCATGTACACAACACAGTGTTGGAGCAATGAAAGCCACATGAAAAACTAAATAAAGTCGATTCTCTCTCACTCTTACTGTACCTGTCTCTTTAAGAAACAAAACAAAACAATGCATGAGAAGCTGAGATGTCTAGAACCAGTCTTTCTGGCTATGCAAAGATTCTAATTTTCTGTTTTCATATGTGTGTGTGTGTGTGTTCCCTCATTCCTGTCATTTCTTTTTTCTTTTTTTTTTTTAAAGAGAGAGGGACAGAGAGAAAGAGAGAGGAGAGAGAGAGAGACAGAATCAATTTCATTTTTTTTTTTTTTATGGGCTTTCGTTGCTCGGACACTTCATTGTGTACGTGGTGCTGGGATCTGAACCCGCGTACTCATGCATGCGAGGCAAGCGCCGTAACTGCTGAGCCACTGCTCCAGCCCCCATTCCTGTCATTTGTTGGCTTGATGTATACAATTTCTACTAAGAATGCTTAGCGATCCTAGAGTTATGGGATAAAATGTATGATATCCAGTTAAATGTGAATTTTATAGATAAGCAACAAATATTTAGTATGTCTTAAATATCACATAGGATATACTCATACTAAATATTACCTCATTTATCTGAAGTTTACATTCTGCACAAAGCTGAACTGGTCTAGGGGACTGCAGCCTTGGCCATTGTTTATGGGCTGTGTGCCCATGGTGGTACCCCGTTTCACCCCCATGTTCCCGAAGAGAAGCTGCTGCTGGGTTTTCTTCTCTCACTTTTGCTGTCTTTTCTTTGTCTTTTTTGTATATCTTTGGGTTTCTCATGTTTTGCGTTGGAAATGAGAGGTGCAGGCTTGAAGACAGCATATGCACGTGTGCGAGCACGCACACACACATTTACTTCAGTTCTGAAATTCTGAATAGCAGAAGTGACGCCAGTGAATCTCTTGTACTTGCAGGCAGTTAGCCCAGTGGCAGCTGCAGTCTGATATATTTTGGAGTACTTTTCCACCATATAGGAGACACAAGTGCCTGTCTCCCTTAGAAACCTGGGCAGGTGGCCTGAACCCCTAGGTACTTGCCTGGCCTGGTTTACAAGAAAATTCCACTCTCATTCCAGTTAAATCTGGCTGACTTCCACCAGCCTCTCCAGAGACTGACCTTCAGATCTCTCTCCTGAGGTTCATTTTGTCAGCCTTAAATAAAGGGCTCTGTCAGTGACTGAGTCAAGGCGCAAGTGAAAGAGCAGCAGTTTCTAAAGTTTTCCATCAAGTCAACTAATATTTAAATGTGCTGCATGATGAATACAGTTTTCCTTCTAGCACTTTGAGTATTCGCTCTGTTTGAGGCAAGCAATGTTTTTTTCTTACTATAAAGCTAAACCTAGTCTTAAGTATAATGTATAAGTAAAAATTTGGGCATATCCATCACTGCTTACACAAAGAATATTGGGTAATTCCCAAGTAATTAAAAAATAGAGAGAGGTAGAATTAGCACTTGTATATTAACCATCTATACTGAAGAATTTCATATTTCCTTTAAATTTTTAAAGTAGGGTTCAGACACCTTTTGTTCTCCTCCTTTGCCCACTTCCTTTCCCCAGAGCTGGTTAACTCCCCCAGAATTTCTGTGCAACCACCATCTTGCAGAACTGTATGGGGCCATTCACAGCCTACCTGCCTAAGTGTTCCCAGATGATGGAGAGCAGGGGTCTGCTAAACCCTGTACAGATGCTACCACTGTGTGTGGTTTCTCAGTTGTAAAAAAATACCAGTTCCGTTTCTTCCTCTCCAGTGCTGCTTTACTTACCCTATCTCAAAACTCTGATGTAGTGTAGGAAAATGTGGGTGATGAAGGGCATTCTTTTTTTTTTAAAGAGAGAGAGACAGAGGGAATCAATTTTTATTGAGTTTTTTCATATGAGTTTTGTTGCTCTGACACTTAGCTGTGTACGTGGATGCTGCGGTTTGAACCCGTGTACCTGCGCATGCCAGGCAAGCGCCATAACCACTAAGCCACCACTCCAGCCTGATGGGCATTCATAAATTCTTTTATATATAGAGAGGGGGCGGGTAGAAGGGGGGAGAGGGGGACAGTGAGAGAGAGAGAGAAAAAAGAGAGAATTAGTTTTATTTAGTTTTTCATGTGGCTTTCATTGCTCCAATACTTTGTTGTGTAGGTGGTGCTGGGGTTGGAACTTGAATCCAGGCAAGTGCCATAACCACTGAGCCACCACTCCAGCCCCTGATGGGCATTGTTAATCTTGCCTCCTAAAGTTTCACCATCACATTTGACATTTGCTGAAGGTTCCAGATAAATATTCTGAATCTGTTTCCTTTCTCTTTCAAATTAGGAGGATTTCTTTTTTCTTTTTAAAAATCAGAAATAAGACTGGACATGGTGACGCATGCCTGTAATTCTGGTGACTTGGGAGGCTGAAGCAGGAGGATCACAAGTTCAATGCCAGCTTCAGCAACTTAGCAATGCCCTAAGCAACTTAGTGAGATCCTGTCCCAATACAAAACAAAAAAAAGGGCTGGGGATGTGCCTCAGAGGTTAAGTGTCCTGGATTCAATCCCTGGTGCCAAAAAAAAAAAAAAAAAAATCAAGAATAGGCTAAGTTTTATCAAGAAAGTTTTGTAACATACTGTATCATTTTCAGATTTTGAGATACAGTATTTTTGTTAGTATATTAATATGGAATATATCATCAATAAATTTGCAGAGACTGCATTTGTTGCATTCTTAGAATTAACCCTGCATAGTTGCATGGTTGGTTTGTTTTCATGAATTACTGAATTATATTTGCTGATTGTAGGGTTTTAAAAAAGTTTTTCTTCCATTACTTTTATTTTTATAGTGTTAATTTTAATTTATTTACATTCTAGAAAGAGATCATAGTCCATGTGACCTTTGAAAAAATTTTGAGAGCTTTTCTTTATGTATCATCACCTTTTTTGTGTGTGAATACATTTCTTTTGCCTGAAAAGGATGCATTTTGTTGACTTGTTGAGTTCTAGGGAAGATATAATTGAGATTGTAATTATGTCAGTACTGTGATTTTATTTATCAATTTCTGATACATATGTATTATTTATCTCCTAGCATTTTAATTATTAATTTGATATTGTATTTTGGCCAGCTTTTATTTTATGTGTTTTAGCACCATGATGTTAGCTGCATTCAACTTCATGATTATACCCACTACCTAAAGAAATAAAGCATTACAAATGCATTGGAAGCCTTCCATGTGACTTCCACCTTCGCCTTACCTGAAGCTGCTATGAATCCTATGCACATGTTAAATCCACCCAAAATACAGCGTAGTTTTCATGTGTTATAAGAGTCTGTAGTTTTAATTTGCCCTCTCTTTAGGACAAGTGAAATTGTCTTGTATATGTTTGTTAGCTTTAGGAGTTCCTCTTCCATGACCCTACTGTGTTTTTGTCCATCTTCTGTGGGTTGCTTTCCCTATTAACTACTGGGATGGACCTATTTATTCTAGATGCTCATTTGTTTTGGTCAAACATTTTTTAGATGTCCTCTTTGTGTGTATGGCTTGTTATCTTTTAATGCCGTCTTTTGACATAACTAATTTTGGTCATTTTAATGTAACTTAACTTTTTTTTTTTTAAGAGAGAAGGACAGAGAGAATCAATTTTTGAGTTTTTCACATGGCTTTCATTGCTCTGACACTTAGTTGTGTGCGTCGGTGCTGGGGTTTGAATCCGTGTACTTGCGCATGCCGCGCAAGCACCATAACCGCTGAGCCACCGCTCCAGCCCATAACTGAACTTTTAAAAATGTTTTCTTTTTTAAATAATAACTTTTTAAAAGAGAGAGTTGGGGGCTGGAGGAGTGGCTCAGCGACGGTGCTTGCCTGGCATGCACAGGTACACAAGTTCAAATCCTAGTACCATATACACAACAAAGTCTTAGAGCAACAAAAGCTACATGAAAAACTAAATAAAATTGGTTCTTTCTCTCTCTCTCTTTCTCTCTCACTGTCCCTCTATCTTTTTTTTTTTTTTTAAAAAAAAGGTGGTATAGTGAGAGAGAAAAAGAATCAATTTTATTTTAGCTTTACAAGTGGCTTTCGTTGCTCCAACACTTTGTTGTATACGTGGTGCTGGGGTTCAAATCTATATCCTCTCGCATGCCAGGCAGGCGCTGTAACTGCTGAGCCACCGCTCCAGCCCATCCTTTGTGTCTTTTTAACTGTCTTAAGAGACCTTTCTTACTTGTTTTATTTGTAGTTTGTAAGACAATGCCACATAATGTGTTTAAATAAGGGTGGTATTTGTATCTAAAGATTTTTTTATTTTAATTCTAGCCTGATGCTCCAGCATGTGCAAATCTGTTATTTCTTCCTCCTAATTTACCAAACTGATGACTTTGTGATTATTCTATCAGAGAACAACTGGAAACAAATGCAAGCTTGCTGAAAAGTTTAAACAGGGCACCACACTGGGGTGGGGGGACATCTATCTTTGGTGAGAGAAAAAAATCAAAATGCAGGAAATCCTCATCCTATGCATGATATGCTGATTTTTAAAACTATTGGGAAATAAAAAGCATAAAAGTTAAAAAAGAGACCTTTTTGTATTCCAGTATCATAACAATACTCTTAACATACTCCAATGGCTTTTCTGTTATATTCTTCACATTTAGGTAGATATTCAATCCCCTGGAAATGATTCTTCTGTGGCTTGAAGTATGAATATTATTTTTAAAGTCAGAGTTTTAGGAACAGTCCGTCCTTCCTCTACAAATTTCAGCACAGTCTCAGATCACATGCCGTGCTTCCTCTGCTCATTCCATTTGCATGCTTCCTTTTCTATTCTAATTTCACAGTCTATTTTGCTGTCCCTGTGTCAATGCCAACATTTCTTAATTATGACTATTGCTGTCATCCTTATCTTGTTCCATGCTATGTTTTTAGTTAATTATTCAATATCTTTTACTCAAAAATTTATCAGAGTTTATCCAACTCTTAAACTCTTCATTTCAGTGACTGTTTTAAATATTTCAAACCTTTATGATCACCTCCTCTTGCTTCTTGTCTCTTTTTGTGTGATACTGTCATTATTGCTTATAATGGTTGTTATTCTTTTATATATCTCAATGAGGATTCTGAACGTAACTATTGTAATTTGTTTAGTGTTTTAAAATTTGTGTTCAGTGCTTTGATTTTTCTTGGTTTTGTTGCCTCTCTCGACAGGTTTCTTCATGTTTTAGAAGTTTGGTGCGAAGGTTCATGATCTGTAGGATGATTTATTTTGCAGTTGTTCCACCAGATCCTTGTAAGACTTTCAGGCCAGAAGTTGGTCTTATGATGGTGTTTTGGGGACTCCTAGAGTTAATGATGTGGATGTTGTAGATGACATCACTGGGGACAGGGATGGGACTGGATTTGGGATTTGAAGTTTGGTCTTAATCCATGTTTGTGTCACCCTGTTCAAACCTCCAGGACATAGTATGTCAACTTGTTTGAGTTTCCTTTTACCATCAGGGACCCATACACATCTCATTTCCTTTTCTAAGCAGCAAGCATGGCCCTGGCTTTCTGCCCACCGGGGTTCTTTGGGTACCTGTCACTGTAGTAACCTAACTCCAGTCCATCCTGCCTGCTTGCCTGCCTGCCTGCCTCTGGAACTGGGGCACAGCAGGCCCAGAGCTCCAGGGCCTGAGCAAATAGTCCCTTTTCTGTTTTTTCCAACATATATCCAACAGTTTGCTACTCACTTGTAACTTTTCAACTTCCTTACTTTATATTTTAGATTTTATTGCTAGGTAGACTCAGAAACATGCTAACAAATATATATGAATCTCTAGCACTGGAACTCAATTGGGTCACTTTTTACTTTTCTGAAAATGTGTTTAGAAATACCCTGCACTGTTCCAATTTTTCTCAGATGGCTACCTTATTCATGCTAATCCATCTTTCAAGTGAAAGAAAAGTGGTGTACTCATAGTTTGGGCTTGTTCTCATCTCTCCCCACCCTCCCAACCCAAGACCAAATCCTTCCAGGGTTGCTGTGGCACTTGGTAGCAGGTTTCTTTTAAATATGAAATGTTATCACTGCCACCTAGTGACAGGAATCGGGTACTTTCAGTTGTTCCTACATTTTATTCCAATATAAATGTATGACTTTCTAGAAGTTCTGTTTCTTGGTCATTAATTGTTGGCTATGATTTTTAAAGCTACACAGGTATAGAAGCTATTAAAAGTTTTATGGATTTTTTTTATTCCCAGAATTTTAAACTTGGCATCTTTATCCTAACAGAAAAGAAAATAAGAGTAAGAGATAAAAATGAAAAAGCAGATTAGCCAAGGATTGGCAGGTAGAATTTGATTTAATGACTATTTTCTGCATGGTAATCTGTCTATCAAATAGTCCCAGGCCCTGAATACTTACTTTTAGAACACAGGTAAAAGTGAAATAGACATACCCATGAGTTCTGAACTTTGTACCTATTTTATATCATCACCCTAGAACATAAAGACTCAGTTGCTATTCTGAATTCATTTTTCAAAGCATTAAACAATATAAATATGTTCATTTTCACCATTTATGTTTTTCTCTTTAATCCATTTCTATGTTGTTTGATGAGATGCCATCCCATTTATTTCAAGGCTCCAAAGTGCTATGTGCCTCTAAATTGTAAATTTGGCTAGAAGCTTACTAAATGTATTCATTGCTGCAATAATGCTGTGTAAAAAACCATGCTTGAATTTAGTAGGTCCCAGTAAGACGGATTTCTGTGCATGGGTGTCAACAATCTACAGTGCCAGCTGAGTCTGGGCTTGACTGCTGACTCTGGGTGGTGTGTGCTTTGCATGTCTTTCTCTCAGGGACCCAAGCTGAGTGTGTCGTAGCTACATGGAATGCGATTTTCTTATGTGAAATAGCAGGAGTACAGGAGGCAAGCCAAACTCGCAATCAAATTTAAAGTTCCTCCTTACCTCATTTCAGCTCTCATTCAAAGCAAGTCCCATGGCAGAGCCAAAAGCCATAGGGGAGGAGGAAGTAGGTGACTGTTTGCTCAGCAATGCTCCAGTCTTTCAGTCTATGTATAAAATACTTAGATGAAATCAAATAAAGTCTTTTTAAGAAAACAATGACTTCATGGGTTAATATTGGAGTATAAATGCTGAAAACTTCTTAGACATTTCAAAGGCATGTGCTCTAAGAAGACTTTTGAGTTAGAGTTTTTTTTTCCATTTTTTGAGAGCAGTGAAAGTGATAGATAGAGAGAGAGAGGAGAAAGGAGAGAGAGAGAGAGAGAGAATCAATTTTGTTTAGTTTTTTATGTGGCTTTTGTTGCTCCGACACTTTGTTATGTACGTGGTGCTGGGGTTTGAACCTGAATACTCATGCATGCCAGGCAAGTGCTATAACTACTGAGCCACCACTCCTGCTCCAGGGCTGTTCATTTTTAAGAATTCTTAGTTCAGTACCTGGCAAAATGAAAGAGACTACCAAGTATGGTTAAAGTTTTAGTGTCTTCAGGCTGCTGTTACAAAATGCCACAAACCGGGGAGCTTATAAACAATAGGAAGTTGGTTCTTGCAGCTCTGGAGGCTGAGAAATCCAAGATCAAGATTCAGTGGTGAGGGCCCATTTCCTTGCTCATAGATGGCGTGTTCCCAGGGGACGGTCTGTTGTGTCCTCACATGGTGGAAGGAATGAGTCAGCTCTTTGGAGTCTCCTTTAAAGACATTAATCTCATTCATGATAGCTTTGCTTTCATGACCCAATCACTTCCCAAGGACCTCACCTCCTAATTCCATCACCTTGGGTGTTAGGATTTTAACATGTGCACTGGGGAGACATAAACATTCAAACCATCAGTGAGAAGGTAGTGAACTTCAAGAGATGTTCCCCCCATTTTTAAATATTGTAAACTTTTATATTTCTGCCTAAGAAAATCCTAAATGTTCTTGAATAAGAAGTGATACTGGGAGTCATGGGATTTCTCCCATCTGTTGTCCAATGTTGTGTTTTTTCAGAGAGAAAAACTGTTCCCCTTTCTGTACACATATAAAATAATGTAATAGGTTGACTCATTAATTATTCACTTAGCTGCCTCATGGCGTCTTCATTTTTGAAGAGGCAGGATGGACCCTCTACCCAAAATTTACTCAGATTGAGACTGACCAGGCACACACACACACAAACACGTGTGTACATGCACACACAGATGCTATGAAAAGGTTTATTACTCACATAATGAGACTTCTGGGGAGAGCAGGCCAGGCCTCCCAAGCAAGTCCTAAAGTGACATTAGAGAGAAAGCAAGGGGCTGGAGTGGTGGCTCGGTGGTTACGGTGCTTGCCTGGCATGCACAAGTACACGAGTTCAAACACCAGCCCTATGTACCCAACGAAATCTTGGAGCAACGAAAGCCACATGAAAAACTAAAATAAAATTGATTCTTTCTCTCTCTCTCTCTCTCTCTCTCACTCACTGTCCCTCTTTCTTAAAAAGAGAGAGAGAGAGCAAGAGCAGAAGACTGTCTTGGTGTTTTCAGCGTGTGTATAGGGTACGCCTGGCTGAGGGTCCCCACTTCTGGGCAGTGGCTTGCATGATTTGACTCTGCTAGTGCTAAGGACTTGCTTATCGTGTTGCCAAGATGCATGGCACCGGAGAAGAGAGAAACTAAAGCTGTCAGCAACCAAACATCAAAAAGTGGAATTAAATTCTGCATCATACTTAGGGTTCCATACATCAGATCATTGAAGAAATGCTAAAAAAAGGTGTTACATGCACACTAGACGTGATGGCTTCTCACCATGGCCAGTCTGAGGCATACAGTTCAAAAACCCGGTTGGTAGCTGTAGGTTTGTTGTTTGTTTTTCGGCTTCTGGTCTCGCTGACTTTGAATCCTCCTACAGTTATAACACGTATAAAGGTAGCCACGTCCTTTCCAAACCACAGAGTTACTGTGAACTTCATTGTTGATGGGCGTACAGTGCACCAAGACCAGTCTGTCCAATTTGTCTTCCTAAGCTTATTAAATATTAGGGCTCAAATTTGATTTTACTGTTAGTTTTTGGAGCAGATGGTTTATGAGTTTGCCTTTCATGACTGTGACCATTCATCAGTGTTAAAGAAGATTAAGGAAAGTATCTGCATTCACTGGTGGATGAATTTGTTTAACTTATATTCATCTGTTAATAATTACCACATTTCTCCAAATGTCATTCTTCATGTGCCAGCTTCTTTATTTTTGGCATATATTCGTGATCCTTTTACTATCATTTAATTTGTTCTTCAAATCAATTTTTTCTTAAATAAAATGAGAGTTATCTTAAAGGAATTGCTCTCAAACTTCACTGTGCAACATGGGCACTTAGGGGGACTTGTTTTATAACATGTGGAGTTTCTGAATCAATAGATCCAGGGCAGGCATGAGGATTTGCATTTCTAAATAATTGCAAATGATGCTGATGTTTTCGGTCCAGTGACCAAACTCTGATCAACACTGTGTTAAAGTAGTAGTAATCATGAAACCATGGATTTTCTGTACTAATTTGATTTTTTCTGTTGAACATTAAAATAAATATTCAACTGTCAAAGTTCAGGTATCTGTTATCAAAACAAAAACAAAAATAAAAGCAAAACCCCAGACCTTTATGGCATGTATGTGTTTAACTTTGGAAGCCGTGAGTATTCTTCAAGTACAGTTCTGAGGAAGGATTCTTTGCCTTTAAGACTGAACTATGAGCAACTTGAAAACGTAACCACATGGGACAGGGATCAGACCAATGAGTGGACAGACAGCATAAATTAGAATTCAAGGGCAGGAATACAGCTGTGGTTCTAATGCCTCAACTATGTGCATGATCTAGGCTTGCCAGTGTTATGTGAGTGTGTGTGTGATGGGAGAGACTCTGGCAGATATAAGAGAAAGAGTATTAGTAAAGTCAAATTTAATCACTATGACAACGGGCCTGGAAGTCTGTTTAGAGAAGATGAATAATCTCGTAACTTGCTGGTACTAAATTTAACTGTCATGTTGATCCCAGGCTCCTCAAACCTCCCTGGTGTTAAAGATATACAATATCCCTTTTATAAAGTTATGGAACCAGGTATGTTGATGCATACCTGTAGTCCCAGTGACTTTGGTGGCTGAGGCAGGAGGATCAAAACTTCAAGACCAGCCATAGTAATTGTTATTATTTGAATGTGAGGTGCCCCCCAAAAGCTCATGTGTGGCAGTTCAGGAAAGCTGAGATGAAATGATTGGGATATAAAAGCCTTAACCCAATTGATGAGTTAACTGGGATTAACTGGCAAATGTAGGCTGGTAGGGTGTGGCTGGAGAAGGTGGGTCACCGGGGACATGTCTTTGGGGTATATGTTCTGTATCTGTGTTGGAGTGGCTCTGTTTCTGCTCTGCTTCCCGATGTGACACCTTGAGCTCCCTGCTCCCTGGAGCCATGCCTGCCGCAATGATGCTCTGCTCACTGTGCCACACTTCCACCATGATATTCAGCCTCACCTCGAGCCCCAAGGAAATGAGCCAGCCTTCCATGGATTGAGACCTCTGAAACTGTGAGCCCCCATATAAACCTTTTCCTCCAAAAAATTGCTCTTATCTGGTCCATTTGCCACAGCAGCGAAAACGCTCATTAAAACAGCAACTTAGCAAGACCCTGTCTCAAAATAAAAAATAAAAAAACTGGGGATGTGGCTCAGTGGTAAAGTGCTCCTGGGTTCAATCCCCAGGATAAATAGATGAATAAATGTATGTATGGTGTGGAAAAGTCCTTCCAAGTTTATAATTGATTTTAGTATTTGGATTTAGCTGTCAACTTTTAACTGTCTAGGGATTTTGAGTTCTGTTTGTACATAAAGTTTCCAAACCAAAGAAACAGTAATAAAACATAAACAAAAACAAAAAATCTGCAGAGTAAATGGCACAGGTTCTTTGAGTGAGGACATCATCAGTGGCACTTAACTGTGTGGGCTTTGGTGAAAGTTGTTTAACCTAAGCACCTCAGTTTCCTCATCTGCCAAATGAACCTTCATATGACAGGGCCTGCCCTGTAAGTTTGATGTGACGATAGCCTGAGTTAGCGTGTGTGAGGTTCTCAGACTGCTACCGAGAAACAGCAATCCGTAATACTACCTGCACTCCGTAATACTACCTGCACTCACGTAACTCAGATGGTCTGTGTCAAGGTGCAGCATGGTTGATCCGCACCACCCATGTCGGTGAGATGATTTTTAATTTCACTTTTGGCAAGTTGGCACACACAGTTCAGACATCTGGCAGAAAAGGTGTTTTGATATCGTGAACTGACCAAAAACGAGTTTAGTGCACCACCGAGGAAAGGGACTGATACATTAAGCACTTAGATAGAAAGAACTTTACTTTTATGCAGGGAAGTTCTCTCCTATTCTCCCCGCCCACACACCAAACTGAATTCTGCATCAGGAGCCTTTTGTATTTTCTATTTGTTCTTTTTTTAAAGGAAAGACCGCAGGCTGCTTGTGTGTGTGTGTGTGTGTGTTGGATCATTTTAATTCATTCACTAAATTCCATTGGGACTCAAGTGACTCCAAAAGGACCTGCCCTTTCAAAATCTCTCTTTCTGTTTTTGATACATTTACAGACCTGGAGCTACTAGATACCAGGGTCAAGATCTCTTTTTAACAAATGTAGTAAATAAACACTTTTGATCTTGAATTGATACCTCTGCTTCCCCATCCTTGACCCTCAGATTTGCCTTGCATGACTCTAAGGCATTTGCAAATTTATGAATGCTGGGAAAGAGGGCTGCCATGGGCACACATTTGGAAACCCCAACTTAACCTTGACTTGTGGACCTTATTCTGTAACCTTTATGTTCTGCTGCATTCCCTTGTGAACCCTCAAAGTGAACTATCCACTAGTGCAGGCACTGGCTGCGTCTGCATGCTGCCCAGGGATTCTGTGATCATTCCTATTGGGAGGGGGCGTTTCCGGCCACCTGTAACTGTTGGCAAAAACATTTGTTTAAGGAGGAGGTGAGTCATTCCTAGCAGGGTGCTGGCCTTGCAATTATCTCCTTCATCAATGTGTTAATGAATTAGTCACAACTATATCTGTCACACCCTTATAAGTATAATTTACACAGCATGAATAATGTCAAAATAGTGTGCATTTTCTATTTAGAAGGTACATGCCATTCCCAAGGGGCTTCGATTTTTCAAGAAGTTTGGTTTAACTAACCTCCCTTTGAATATTTTATAGAAGCTTGAAATTGATTAGGGTTTAGATATTTATCATCGCATGGCATAAGAGTCAACATTTACATAAGACACAAACTTTCTAAATTGTCCTAAGCTTCTTATTTCATCAATCTAGAGAGATTCCCTTGTGCCCATGTAATATTCTATATTTTATATACAAGAAAACTAATGTAACTTTGTGAAATAAAAACGGTTTTCTTATATTTTAATGTTAGATATGGAGATATTTACATAAAAAATGTAAGATTAAATATTTTTCTTTGAACACCCATGTAAGATTATGTTGCTCTATCACAACCCAGTTCAATTCCTCTTCTCCTGGAAATTAAATTTCTCCAGAGTTGTTAATATTGTTACTTGCTTTCCTTTATAGTTTTTGTCATCTGTAAGTGCCTAGGATTAGTGTATTAGTCAACTTTTAGTTACTGTAACAAAACAACTATGTTGATTAACTTAAAAAGAGGAAAGGTATATTCTGACTAACAGCTTGGAGATTTTAGGCCATGACCTATTGGCCCCATTGCTCTGGCCTTGTATGGCACGTTATGTTGTGGTGGGACCATGTGGCAAAGAAGATCCATTTACTTCATGCCCAGGATATGAAAAAAGAGAAGAGGAGGCTGGATTCCCACCATCCCTTTTGGGGGCCATGCCCCCTGGCCCTAAGACCTCCTCCCACTAGGCCCCACCTCTTGAAGTGTCCACCCCCTTGCCAGTACCACCATGCTGGGGATCAAGTCTTTAACCCATGGGCCTTTGGGGGACACCCAGTATCTAAACTATAAGAGTTAGGATTTGGGGGTAGATAGGTAACTTCAGAAAGTGCCAAGCATTTTCCGTGGTGAGGGTGCTTGCTTGCACTCCTACTGTGTGCGAGAGTTCTCAGTGCTTTGCATCTTCACCAGCACTCACTTAGTCGCGCTTTAACCCCTGTTGGCCTTCCACATCTGCAGGTTCTGCATCTGCAGATCAACCAATCCCAGATTGCAAATTTTTTTAAAACTCTGTACTGAACATGTATAGACTCTTTTCTTGTCATTATTCCATAAACAATACAATATGCCAATTATTTATGTGGCATTTGCATTCTATCAGATATTGTAAGTCATCGAGGGGTGATTTAAAGTATATGAGAGGATTGTGTAGATTATATGCAATTACTGTGTCATTTTATATAAGGGACTTCAGCGTTTATGGATTTTGATAGACACGAGGGTCCTGGAAAACCAATCTTTCATGGATTCCAGGGGACGACCCTATGCCTGATTACAACTGAGGGGGGCATGCATTTTAAGTGGCTGTCTCTCTGTATAGTGCCTATTGATTTTTTAATATATGGTCTCCATTTTCTGCAGTTTTGTAGGATTTGTTTATGTATTTGTACTAGATACTGGTTGATTATGTTTCAAGTAGATTCCCCACTCCATGGCTTGTCTTTGTTATTTTTTCATTGAGGCAAAAAGATTTTCTTAATTTTAATATAGTCAATCTACTAGATTCCCCCCTCCTTTATAAATATTCTTGGGGGTTTTTTTTGTTTGTTTATTTTTGTTTTTGTACCTTGAAAAACTCTTTCCTAGCCTGAGGTTATAAAAAACAAGCTATACTATATTATAAAATAGTTACAGTTTTGTTTTTTAAGAGTCAGCTCTTAATTGACTTGGAATAGATTATTATAAAGTTGGATCCAGTTGCATGTTTTTTTTCATAAGAATACCCACTTTCCCTCACCCATAGTTTTTGTATAAGCAAAAGATCTTCAGAGCTAGTTCCATCTAATTAGTCTATTCCTGCATCAGTCCTGCACCTCCTTGCGTTCTAATTACAGGTAGTGATTCTTGTTAAATGGTAAGCGATATACTGTTAATCTGTATTTTCAAGAGTTTCTTGATGCCTATTGGCGATTTGTGCTTTTATGCTTCCATATACATTTTAGAATTAGCTCCTTGGGTCAAATAAAGCAAAAGCTGTTAAGAAATTTAAAAATCTACAGATCAGTTTAAGAAAGTTGGCAGTCTTCAGTACTGAGTCCTGTAAATAAAAAAGAGCTTGCTCACCTGCTGTCTTTCTGCCTGAAAGCAGTATTACTGTTTTCTCATCTGAGGACTTTACATATTTTTGTGGTTTTTTTTCTGTTAGATACTTTGTATTTTCAGAGATACTATAACTGTTATCTTTTACATTTTTAAATCATTTGTTACTAGTATTAGAGTTTTTATATATTTTTTTCATACCTACTAGTGGCTGATAAACACACATGTTTAAACTATAATATTTGTGCTAATTTCTTTAAAAAATTAGCTTACTTTAGAATTTTTCATTTTGATGAGTTTAATACATATGAAGATGTATGTAACTGCTACCATAATCTGGATGGAAAATAAGTTTATCATTCCTAAAATTCTTTTGTGTGCTTTGGCTCCATAGTCAAAATCCCTCCCATCTCCGTCCTTTGGCAGCTGTGCTCAAATCTGTTCTTTGTTTCTCTAGTTTTGTGTTTTCCACAAAAACACACACTTATACATGGGTTTAAGCAGCGCTTGACCTTCAGAGACCGAGTTCTTTTACTGTACACAGTGACTTTGAGATTCACCTATGTTGATGCTATATTCCTTTTCATTGCTGAACATATAAAAGTTTATCTATTTATCCATCAAATTAAGTATGTTATTATTTTTTCACTCTGCAAATTATTGTAGCTCCTTGGACAAACTACTTAATCTCTTCTGCTTCAGTTTCTTCATATATAATGGTGATGATACCTATCTCACAGGTTATTATGGGGATCCAATGTGTCCTCCCTATTTGTAGATTCCCCTTCATCGATTCAATCAACCACAAATAATATTTGAATACACACAGTGGTGTATGTAGTGAGCATATAAAGGTATTTGTTCTTTCTGTTATTCCCTAAACAATGCAATATAGAAACTATTTACATACCATTTAGCTTGTACTAAGTATTTTAAATACTCTAGATAGAGATTATTCAAATATATAGGAAGCTGTGCATAGATTATATGCATATACTATGACACTCTGTGTAAGGAATTTGAGCATATGTGACTTTTGGTGTCCTTAAGCGGTCCTAGAATGAACCCTATGCATTCTGAGGGAAAACCATACTTGGATAATGCTTGATTATAGAGAATATAGAAAGAATACAAACCGTTACTATTGTCTCTAGTATTAGCAAAAATTTTGAGGTAGAGAGGAACTTGACAGGTTCCAGGACTCACTAGTGTTCTAGAGTGTAACGTGCAAGGAGAAGCACAAGTACGAGGTGACAGGGAGAGGAGGTATGCAGGATCTATATCCAGAAGAGCCTCGTGGGCCTTGATTTGCTCGCAAGGGCAATGGGAAGCTGGGCACGCGGCATGAACTGTTCCTGTCTTTAACAGATGACTCGGACGGGTGTGCAGAGACTCTGGCAAGGTGTTGGTAAGAGCGAGAGCAGGGCTCCTTGACGGAAGGAAGTGCAGTAGTCTAGGAGACGCGGATGGGGGATCATTGTGGTGGTCGGTGGGAGGAAGCTGACGAGCGTCTTGACCCAAGTGTGCTTGGATGTAGAACCCAGAGCTTGCATAAGAGCAAGCAGTGTGGGTGGTAATGATGACAAACAGCAGCACCCCTCTTCTGGTGGGATCTTACCAGAGGTCTCCCTCCTGCACTTTTGAAGTGGAACCTCAACTTTGATGCCTGCTTTACTAAGGTCACTTAGAAAAACAGTCGGTCTTTTACATATTTTTAGATGAGGTGACTGACTTCATTCCTACTTGTACAATCCTGAACACATTTGTTTAAAAAAAAAAAAAGACTTATTCCACAAAAATATGTCCTTACAGCATTTGGCTTTGTGGTTCTGTGCAGCATGTGTAGTTCTGTGACCCACATGCTCAGCGGCTCTTCTAGGAGCAGAAATCAGTTGCCTCGGCGGCTTCCTCCATAGCCAGCAGAGACTTAGTGGTTGGCTGGAGTTCCCGTGCACACTGGGGACTCATTGTTAGAATAAACACTATTAAACGCAGATGAAAATTGGACCAGAAATTTATTTTTGTCCTCCTTTCAACCTCAATTCACTCTAGAATCTCTCATTCAAATGACAAATAGTCTTGACTTCCTGAGAGATTTAAAGACTGAAACCAGCCCTGGGTGCATAGTTAGCCTTGTATCCAAATGGAGATTTTTCTTTTTTGGAAGCAGAGTTAAAAATAGAGTTCTCTGATCTCACATAGAAAGTTTTCTTTTATTTCCTGCTGGTAACACATCTGTGTTTGTTCTCTGTGGGGTCCTAGCTTCCAGCTCCTCCTTAAAGACAAATACCTGACCAGATCTTTATTTGGAATACATTCATCTGACTTTCTTTTTTAACCCTGTCCTATCTGCTTCATTTGGGACTTTTAATAATCCACAGTTTATGAAAGGAAGGAATCTCCTCTTTATCCTGAGCTACTTGTATTTGGGCCCAAAGGCTAACATCTCTCATCAGGTTCATGTCATTTGCAGCATCGATTTATTCAGGTTATTTGTAGAAGGGCCTCTGGGACCTAGGAGATGCTCACCTGAGTTTTGTATCTCACTTTGTGCTACTTTGTAACCTGGCTTCTTTTGTGATCTTACAGAATACCAAGCTGCTATTTTACACTTGAAGAGGGAACACAAAGAAGAAATTGAAAACCTGCAGGTATATCTCTTTGATTCTCCTGAACTGGTTATCTGATATTGAGTTTTGTCATGTGCTGAAAAGTAAATATTCTTCTTGTGTTGAAGTATTTTAACTAATCAGCATCTGTAGTTTGGGCCTGCTAGTAGACACCGAGCTTATCCTGGGAATGAAGGTCTTGGGTTCTGTGTTATAATAAAATTCAGTTCTCTAATTTTGGAAAAAGAAACATAAAAGATTTTGATTCAATTATAAAAATGATTTTTTGAAACAGTAAAGAAGATAGACTGTTAAATTTTCCCTGTTTGTATGAAGTATTTTAAAAATTATTTTTCCTGTGCAAAGCATAGATTTTTGTTGTTCTTTCTCCCACACATGTGTTCATGTCTGCATGCCTCTTAGCACATCCCTGCCCTGTGATGTCATACAGATTAAGGGGGAAGAGGAGCTGGTGGGAGGAAGCGTGTGTGAGCCATCCTGCATCCCCAGGGAGTGCTGGGAAGGTGCTCTCTCCATCCTCCCTTGTGAAGCCCAGAATAAGAAGGGATCATTTCCCTAGTCCTGCTATCTAATTGTCATGTCCTATTGCTGGCTTTTGTTTGCATTGCTTACAGCAGGAAGTTCAGAATGTTAGCTTCAGGTAACTAGTATTGAATCAGACCCAGAGTCTAGTTTATTGATAGCCCAGGTAACCCCTTGCTTCAGGAAAGAATAATAGAAAAATTTAAGTAAGACTCCATGCCCATTTAATGCTAACTGATTACTTGCTAATTTAATGAACTTGTGGATCATATATTCATCTTCTCTCTTTTTTTTTTTAAGAAAGAAGGACAGTGATAGATAGAGAGAATCAATTTTTATTGAGTTTTTCACATGGCTTTCGTTGCTCTGACACTTAGTTGTGTACGTGGGTTGCTGGGGTTTGAACCCGTGTACTTGCACATGCCAGGCAAGCGCCATAACCACTGAGTCACCACTCCAGCCCCTGTTTTTTAAAAGTATATTTTTATTGACAAATAGAAATGGTATTTATTTGTGGTATGCAACATATTTTAAAATATGTATAATTGTATAGTGGCTAAATTGAGTTCATTAACATATGTATTACTTCATGTGTGTGATTTATTTGTGATAACTATACTCTCTTAGCAACTTTCAAGTAGACACTGTCATTAACCATGGTTACCACAATAAATGTCTTAGACTCATTCCTCATGTCTAACTGAAATTCTGTGTCCTTTGACCAACCTCTCCCTACTCTTTCCCTCTATCTCTCTCTCACTTCCCTCTGGTAGCCAACATTCTATTCTGTTTCTATGTGTTCAACTTTCCAAATGAGATGGTGCAGTATTGGTCTTTCTGTGCCTGGTTGATTTTACTTCATATAATGTCTTTCAGGTTTATCCATGGTATTGCAAATGATAACATATTCTCTTTTTAAAGGCTGAATTCCATTCCATTGGGTCTGTATATCACATTTTCTTTTATCTACTCATCATCTGATCTACTCATCAACTGATAGGTAGGCTGAGATTATATTTTGGCTTTTGTGTATAATGTAGCAATAAGCAGAGAAATGCGTGTATATCTTGCAAATACTGATTTCATTTCCTTTGGATATATATTCAGTAGTGGGATTGCTGGCCCATATGGTAAACCTATTTTTAATAATGGCTTTACTAGTTTAGATTCACATCAGCAGTGTACAAGGGTTCCCTTTTCTCTATTTCTTATTAACACTTGTTCTTTCACCTTTTTTTACATGAATCATTTGATAGGCATGAAGTGGTATCTCATTGCTGTTCTAATTTTTATTTCCTTGATGATTAGTGATGTTGAGCATATTTTCTTATACCTGCTGTCCTTTGTGTATGTTCTTTGAGAAATTTCTATTTGTTTCTTTGGTCATTTTAAAATCAGCTCATTTATTGGGTGTGCTGGCACAGGCCTGCAACGCCAGCAGCTTGGGAAGCTGAGCCAGGAACAGCGCAAGTTCAAAGCCAGCCTTAGTAACTTAGAACAACTTAGCGAGACCCTGTCTCAAAATAAAAATAAATAAATAGGCAGGCCTGGGGATGTGGTGGCTCAGTGGTTAAGCACCCCTGGATTAAGCCCCCAATTAAAAATTAAATTAGTAAATAAAATTGGCTCATTTGGTTCTTTTCTTTTTTGCCTTTAAAAATTACTTGAGTTCTTTATATATTTCATAGCCACTAATTAGTCTTCTTTTCAGCAAATGATAATGTGCTTTTAAAAATCCTTGAGGTAGTATTTTAGATTATATATGAAGTAATTATAAGTAGAAAAAATTATTAGATAAGTAGCATGGTACATGACTAACCATCCAGGCAAATTCAAGAAGTTCAGAAGGGGCCATGAGTCCATTTTACGAAGAAACAAGAGAGTGAAAAAGTACCTGTCTCCTAGGGAGAGAGGCCCTCATCTCCTTTGTTGCAAAACGCCATGCAGAAACCTCTTTTTCTTCGTTCTGGTGTGGAAAAGATTCTCAGCTGTCTCAGAGGATTTGAAGTCGATGGGTGATAGTTTTAGGATGCAGATTTGTGAAGAGGGTAGGTACAGAAGTGATTCTGTAAACAGAAGGTTTATTAACAATCAAATTGTAGGAGTTGACAGTAGTTTTCCCCAAGTTGTAGATCAGCCCAGTAAGGGCTGGGACAGCTAAATAACATTCACGGTAGGAGTGAACATTCATATTTTGAGTACTTACTCTGTGGTAGACATCATTCTAAGTACATTACATGTATTATCTTATGTCATCTCTGCAAATCCTGTGATCTTACATCTCAAACTAAGAAAAGGTTGCTGTGTAAGTCAGCTTTCTATCACTGTAACAAATGCCGGAGAGCATCAAGTTTAAAAGGAGGAAAGGTTTATTTTGGTTTGAGAGGTTTCCATGTGTGGTCACTTGGCCCTGTTGTTTTGCATCTTTGGCACACAGTCTATCATGACAGGAGCCAGTGGCAGAGGAAGTCTGTTCACGTGCACCACACCTCATGGCATCTGGGAAGCAAAGAGAGAAACAGGGAAGGGCTGCGGTCCTGAAGGCCCCTCAAGGGCACATCCCCAGTCAGTGACCCAACCTCCTTCCACTAACCCTGCCTCCCAGTGGCATCGCAGGCTGGGGACCAGGTCTTATCTCAATGGGCCTTTGGAGGACAGTCCAGATCCTAAGTGGGAGTTTGAAGTTGGGAAAGCGATGAGTAAATGGAAGGAAAAAGTGTATTGTGATCATGATCTCCATTTAAAATATGAGTTAGACTAAGATATGATTAACTGAAGTGAAAAATTAAGAATGTTATGAATTTTACCTTAGATTTTTAAAAAAATTAATTTCTCAAAGCATCATTATTTGATGCTATTCATAAGCTTAAAAAGGTTTTTTTTGTTTCATATTTATGATTTATACCTAGATGCTGATACCCTATGGCCAACCCTCTGCCATTGGTGCTATGTAGCCTGTTAATGCATTAACCATGGTTTGGAGCAGTCAAGATTCCACCTGTCACAGAAAGACAACCCTTAGTAGGAAACTGGCCACTCTTATGTCTCATCTGATCTGGGGAAATATATTGTTTTGCATACAGAACCTTTTACAATTGAACAGCTGGGGATAAACATCTTTGAATGTGGAGATTTTTATATAAAAAGATGGATTTCTAACAGCTTTTAAAGAAGTGGGAAATCTGGCAACAGCATTTTTCTGCATGACTTTAATCTGCTGCCGCTGGCAGTAGGTGTCACTTCAAATAGGACCCTTTCCAGTTTGCCACCATCCACTCTGGGCCAGTTCACCTACTCAGCTCATTTGCTTTAATTAACCCATTTTCTGAGTGATATTTGTACAGTGAATCAACTAGTTTGGCAGCAACACCAAACTGTCAGAACAGATGCTGTTCATAAAATAAATACATTACACACACACACACACACACACACACAGAGCTTGGTTTTACTAGTGGGAAGTCACTAAATAGCCTCTCTATCTGTTTCATTCCATGAAGTAACAAAGCCCTACCTACCGTCACAGGATTGGTAAAGTGAATGGGTGGGGATCTGCTATTTTGATGCTCATTTTATTGGTGCCTTCATTGCCTATCAGAATTCCTAACGAGTATGTGTTTCAGGAGTTCTTCAACTTGCCTTTCTAGAATAAGAGGAATTTCATTCCTGAAGTGTTCAGGAAAGATGGTTCACCCTGTCACCATATACAAGAGTCGATGTGCATCACATGTAGGTTTGGGGGGAATCCTTTGCTAGAAGTTAAAGAAGCAGTATGATTTGACAAACAGGATACCTAAATTCAGTGTCCTACTCTGTGGATCTTTAGAGAAGTCCCTTAATTGTTCAGTTCACCCACCAGCAAAATGGAGACCTTACCACCTAAAATATTTTGATTGGATGGTTGACTTTTTAGTCCACAGACAGAAAGGCTAGTAAGTGGGGGTCTGTCTGATTCGAAGTCAACCCTCTTTCCATTAAGCAATGCAGCATTAATACCATGTAAGATTTAGAATCAAAAGATCTGGATTCTGGTCTCAGGTTTGGCACTAGGAACACTGTGAACTTGAGCTAATCCTTTGGGCTCAGTTTATTAATTTCTAAAATGAGGGATCAGGCCATATAATCTCTATTTGCTTCTTTGAATATTATGATTAGCCTCTTTAAAAAAAAAAACCCACTAGTATCAACAATAATAACAACAACACCCCCAAAGCGAATTTAATGTACCACACTGTAGAGAAAATTTAGGATTTTCTAACTCAGAATCTCTAAATTCCTATTACTTACCCTTTCCTTTTTCAAAAAGGAGCTATTTCTAGAGGCTTTCCTTTCTAACCAGCGGACCCATCTCAATTCTGCTTGCCTCTGTGGAGTAACATATTCATGTTTTTGGCTCTGTGATGAATGGAGGAGTACTGCGGTCTCTGGTGTCTTATCAACTTTGCCACTCAGTGGAGAGATGCAGCTCTTAGAGTGGTCAGGGGTCTTACTACAGGAGGCCCTGTTCTTTCTTATGACAAGTGGGAAGTACCAGAGTGGGGTGAGTAGGACTTCTTTGGATCTCTACTTCCTTGGATTTTAAAGGTGAAGGAGAAAAATACATGCATCCTTATGTCTGCCTTGCAAGGAATTAGATACTTTAAGAAAATTGTTTTCTTGCCAGCACTTTAAGCACTTTGGAAGTAGGTGCCATGGAAATGACAGACTGTTTTATCTTTTTTTAACTGATATTCTTTGGGTTGTGGGAGCAGCCAACAAACATTTCCTTTACGGGAACCATTTTCGTTTATCCCATTCATCACATGCACAGTTCCTAACTGAAGGCGAACGTCATGGGGCGCTGGCCTCTGGCAGGCCCTTGCTCATTGTGCAACAGTCACATTTATGGTAATTCCCACTGCAAAATCATCCAGGCATGGTTGCCAAGTGGAAAATTAACTTGGATTGTACCTTGTTCCCAGAAGGAGCAAATGGCAAGTTCTCCATTAAGAGAAACCTGTAGACACCCTTACTGCTCTGTCTCCAGCTCAGGCCTCTGGTCCCTTTCTAGTAGTTGACACACTGCTGTCGAAATAAAATTGAGTACGGACTGTGTTTGAACTGAGAGAGCTAAGCTTATAAAGGCATAAACCCTGAGCTTTTTAAATTTGTTATAGTTATCATTATCAACTCAACACATTTAAAACTGTTAACTCCTGGGGGATACTGTGAGGGGAAGGGAGCAATTTGCAGACTATTAAGCAGAACTTTCACAAATATGAAAATTTTTTAAAATCATCCTGGTTTCCCAAGTGCTTATCTTAGTCTCTTTCATTACTGAGAGCCACAAGAAAGAAAAAGCTGATAAATGTTTAACCCATCAATTCATTATGGATGTATATAGTAAGTTAGGAGTTTACTCAATGTCACTGGTGTGACACCTCTCTTTGGCTATCTAGAAGTCCATAGACACATTTGGAATTGAGTTTCGATGGAAATCTTGAAGTAGTTCATTGCATTCCCTTCAACATGCTACCTTGCCCCACATAATTCAGATATTATGTCATACCGCACTCACTGATAGTGGGAAACAGGAGGCAGAATAAAGAATATGTTCTTCACTCACTTTTATCTTGTAGGCTGATACTAGTGTCTTACTCCTGCTTCCAGCACCATGAGCTTAAGTCTTTGCTGCATTCCAAAACTGTTTTGCTATGAAGACAGATTTCCTAAATTATAATTTTATATATAACTCTGCTTTTTATAGTTCACTTTCCTATAATTAGTAACACTAATGGAGCACCTGTCAGATATGAACTGTGTTCAGAATAAAATGTCTTTTAGTAATACTGGTAAGGATACTAATAGTAGCAGCTAAAGTTTATTGCATATTACTCTATGCCAGGCACCACACTTAGCATATACCATGTATTATTTTTATTTAATCCTCACAAAGATTCTATACTCAGAGGATTTAATGTTGGGTTGGGAAAACAGAACTTATACCATCAAGTCTAAGTAACAACAAACAGCTTAAACTAAGAGCCTAATATCACTCAAACACTGATGAAATCAAAGATTATTTGTTAGCATTTTAATATTCTGTCCTTTGAATAGGATTGGCTAATTTCAGATATTACATCTTAACTAAGAGATTTCTCAAATTTGCTGATTGCCATAAATGGGTGGCAGTTTCTTTTACTCTCTGCAGAAGCTGCAGTAACTGGCTATGTGATATAATTCTGTTTATTATCTTAATACAAACTATAAAATTACCCTTATCTGCTATGAATATACATAAACATAAAGTATTAAGAAACATATATTACATGACTATGTAGTTCTCTGTGATAGGTGATCTGGGTATTTTCCAAATATTTTAAAAGCCATTCTGCAATTTCACCACTGGGGGTCAGTTTGACCCTTTTTCTCTTAAAACTCCAAGTAGATTGTTTTTTTAATGGTGAATGCAGCACTCCAGTGTTACGCTAAGAGCATTGGTTTTAAAGACAGGAGAAAAAACACAAAAAAAGCCCAACAAAACAGCAATAGGAACCCTTCATATTAGTTTTCACGGAAAATATACACAGAAAAGTAATATATGCCTGTAATTGTATGAATGTCTATGAGTGCATGATATATTTATGTATTTCTGTACGTGTGTGTGCCTGAGTGGTTGTATATGTGTATGTGTGCCTATAAGTGTATGTATATATGGGTATGTGTATGTGTATATATATATACACACACACACACACATATGAGTATGCATAATCTACTTACAGAAGCAGTGCAACTTATGTTTATGACTATATATATATATTTGCAAATTCTATATAATAAAAGATATAGTGTCACCTAAACAATGACTTAGGAAATTGATCATCTGTGTTTCATTTAAGAATAAAAATCATAAAAAGGAAGTTAGAGGTCTAGTATCCATTGATTGATTCGGTGTACATTGACTAAGTACCTACTGCTGTAGGCACTGTGCCAGATGGTGGAGGGAGCAGAACAGACATGGCCCTGACTCCCTTGAAGCTTGTGATGCATTCAGAGAGACAAATGTTGATAAAATAATCTCTCAAGAAATATAATATGCTGAGTGTTGTGGAGATGTTCTGAATGAATATAATTTAAATTTGGTGGTCTAGGAAGGAAACTCTTAGGGTAAGCAGAAGCCTGTGTAGTGAAGAGGAGCCCATGTCTTTGAAGGACCTGAGGGAGGCCTGGGTGGCCAGAGCGCTGTGACTGAAAAGCAAGAGAAAAGTTGGAAATCATGTTCTGTAGTAGTATTTTTCAAACTTTTTATAGTGCATTCAAGAATATGAAGTTCATTTTATATTGAGACCCAGATTACATGTGTGTGCCTGTACGTGTGCACAAGAGAAAGGGGGGGATGTTCTAGTAAATAAAACTTAGTATATGTGTTATATCAAATTCTCTTAAGGAAATTCCAGTGATGAAGCACAAATTGTTTTACTAACTTGTTATCCCACTGATCGGAGCCTATTGTTTGAAGACACTGTAATGGAAAAAGGCAAGAGGCCTTTGCAAGTGTTTTTCAAGTCCCCCAATTTCATGCTCAAGGCAATGAGATTTCTGACTCATCCTGAGCAGAGGAACATGTGACTTGAGCAGATTTGCATTGTCCAGAGACCTCACTGGCTGCTGTTACAGAGGATAGATAATAGGGCCCAGTGAAGAAGCAGAGAGGACAGCTAGGGAGCGCTGTACTCTTCCAGGTAGGAGATGCTGGTGGCTCCAGCTGAGGCAGGGACAGAGGGAAGAGCCACACTTCTGACTTCCTACCAGTGCTGACGGTGGTCTGTCTGTTGAAACTGGAGCTACTGCAACTTTGATAGCTGCTTCTCCACAAATACTCCCTCTGGTACATGGTCCCTAGGAATTATACACCAAACATTTTTTGAATGAGTAGTAAGGAAGGAGGTGCTGACAATGCAATACCTTTTTGATTATGAATGGGAAAAGCTCTTTTTTTCCCAATTGGATACCCTTTATCTTCCCTGAACTCAATATCCACATGCCATCAGGATAATCATTTCTCTCCATATTTAGGGGGCAATCTCTTACGCTGTCTCTGACAGCTTCTGATGGGTGTATCTGTATAGTATAGCTCTGTTTGGTTTGTTTTAGTGCTGTGACTGAACTCTTATCTGTTATGAGTACATGTAGTAAATTTAAAGAAATTAATTGAGAAAATGTACAATAAGGTTTCCCCACCACCACCAAATTTGATAGGTAGGGTTTATTAGTTGAACCATATGAAATTTCTAGTATTCAAACTGTTGATTTACAAACAGCAATTTATATGGCTTTGCCTAGAACATTCACATCAAAAGGCAGGGATATGAATGCATGTTGAACTATACTCTGATGTTCATGCATCCCACCTGAATGGACCATACCCTGAGTATTCACTGGAGCCTCTGGCAGGGTTTGGGGACTGCAGCTGAAAATGTCATGAGGCATTGGCCCTATGAAAGTGAAGCCTGTGTTTTCTGTTGACTGCATCTTCAGATTGGAATTTTTGAGCCATCTCTTGACTCTCCTGTCCTATGTCACTCAGAACAATCTTAGTGAGCAATTTTCCAGTTTCAAGGAGTCCATTGAAAATAAAATCAGGATCTGTTTACCCCACTTAAACTAGTATTCTCTGGCCCAGTGTATAAGCTAAATCCATAATTAATCTCTCTTATTAGGCCCAAACTAATATTTTACTCCTTAAAAAGAAAATTAATTATGACCCATTATTGATTGTTTTAGTTTTTAAATACAGGTCTTCATAAAATTACTTGTATTCTTGCTTGCTCTTGGATCTTTTATAATAAAAATTAAATTTCTTAAATTAGTAGTTATTGAAATATGGTATCTGGTACAGATGTATACACTGGAAAATGATTAGACTAGGAAAGGAAATGAGTTGAATATCTTAAGTTATATTGATTTCATGTTCTTTCATTAAACATCTTATTGAATATTCCTTCTCTCTTGAGATGAGCTTTTTTCTATTTTTAGATGACATTTGAAAACCTAAGATATGATCTGCCATTATTAGTAAATAATCTTGGTGTCTTTTGATTTTCTGATTTATTTTCAATTATTCCTGTTAGAAATTATGAACTCTAAATCTGAATATTTTTTCCTACTTCAATTTTTTTTTCTATTTTCAACTGCATCATCTTCTAACCATCTTTTTTTTTCTTAGAGGGACAGTGAGAGAAAGAGAAAAAAGAGAGAAAGAGTTTTTATTTAGTTTTTATGTGGCCTTTGTTGCTCCGAGACGTTGTTGTGTATGTGGTCTGGGGTTTGAATTCACGTACTTCTTATGCTGGGCCATAACCTCTGAGCCACCGCTCCAGCCCATCTTCTAACCATCTTAAGTAGTGAAAATCTGTGGTTATAATGCAGAAAAGTGCTTTTTTTCTTTTTGAATATTTTTTCAACACGTAAAATAACCTTGATTTCAGTCTTCATGAATACGATACAGGATCATAGTTTTTCCTGTGAAATTCCAATGTTCTGGAGAGGTGCCTCAATCCTGAAGCTTGATTGCCAAAAGCAAATTGAAACTTTTTTTCTTTTGCTATAAAACAATGGTGGATGGGCTCAAAACTGAGGAGGGGAGAAAACAAGATTGCATTACAAACCTGGCAACATCAGCCACACTAGTAAAATCAAATCCAATGTTGTTTTATGACTCTGAATTTATGTGAGTGCCCAGGATCAAAGGGCTCGAATCCCACTGGACTACAAGGTCCATAGTTCATGGCAAAAACTCATCAAAAAGAACATTTTAGTCGTTTAAGCTTTTCATTTTAATCAGCTGCAGCAATAAAAGAGCCTTTAGGTGTCCAAAAACATTTTGCAAGACCAAGAGGTTGTTCTCTTACTTGTAGAAGCAGCTTTCTTATTGGATCCATATAATAATGCCTGTGGCCTTAGAGTGTCAAAGGGCCACTGCCTCCACATTGTTTGCCCTTGTGGGATGGTTTCTTTTGGTTCTTCTAACTGTGTATTATGTGATAATAAATTATGATGTCTGACGGAAGGACCATAAAATTTTCACACCATTTATCAAGCTATTTCAGCCATTTAAAGTTAGGTCTCTGACAGCAAGCCAGGTACTTTGTAATGTTTAGACAGAAACAGAGTCTATTGCCTACGTGTTGGCCAGTATCAGGAGACAGTTTCGCAGAGGAGAAAGAAAGAACACAAGGCTTCAAACAAAAGACCCAGTCTTGACTCAGCTCTGAAGCTTCCTAGGACCAAGATTTTGGACCTTCCCAAAAGTGAGGGTCCCACCTTCATTACAGTGTTGTTTAGAATATATGTAGGGTAATTTTGCAAGATCACAAGAAGAAAGAATGAACAGATATGCACTGGGTGTAGAACATACATGAAATCAGCCAGAGAAGTCCAGTGTTTTCTACAGGAGACCTGAGTGGACAGGAGAGCTGGCCAGGAAGCAATAAATTGATCAGAAAATGGTCCTGAGAATGTTGAAGACAGTGAAATCAAGGACCTAGGAGGGTGAATTAGCTTTGGGAAGAAAGGGGGCATTTTTCTGAGACAAGAAGAACGAAGGCTTGTTTTTACACCTGTATTTCTTTGCAGGGGCATTGACTGTGTCCCTCTGCCTCATAGGAAAAGAAACTGAGACACCTGATATTTTTCTACCTGGTCATTTTGATCATCCTCTACTCCTTTTTTTGCACTTTTGCTCATTTGTGGTTCCCTTTTGGGCAGGTGCCTTCCTCTACTTCTAGAGATAAACTCAGCTGTCCTTTATATTGAGATCATGTCCCTGGATCACAGAGCTTCCATCCCTCCTCTCACTGGCAGAGTTCTCACAGGTTAATTACACGTAGCAAATTCTCCTATCAGTTGCTTTCTGTTCAAGCTCCGCAGAAGCAGCCTTCAAACCGCAGATGAAATGGCCATCAAGTGCTGTAGGTTGTTCCCATCAGTTCTTCTCGGGCTTGGTGCTAGAGCATGTCAGTGTTGAAATTCCCCATCTTTTTCATCAGTGCTGGGGACGGTGGGTTCTCCTGTTCCTTCCCTGCTTCTCTGAGTGTACTTCTCCATCATCTGTGCTTCCCTCTCAGGTCCTCTGCAGCATCCTAAATGTGGCTCTCCAAAAAGTGGCCTTTAGGATTTAAAAAAAAAAAACAAAAAACAAAAAAAAAACATTGTGACTTAGGGATTTCACTTACTATTACAAATTTCTCATTCTCTGAAGTCTCTTTAGACCTATTTACTTGTGTTCAAACTTTTTCATGAATTTATGATCCATATTTCCAACATTTTGCAGAAAACTACACTGGGGAATGTTTTCAGTACCTAAATCTTACAATTTCCAAAGCCAGAGTACCAGAAAAATCTTATAGTACCAATATCAAAAGGGATCTTTATCTTCATCTACTGTCTCCTTCTGACCTATCCCACATCCCATATACATAACAAAATAGACTGTTTTCTTAGCTGCTCCATATAGGGACACTGTTCTCCTAAAGCTCCACTGTTTTCCTGAAAGTAAAAGTCCAAGCTAAACTTTCAGGTGCATCCTTGACAATTCTAACATCTTCAGCTTTGGCATCTATTTAATGGCCAAATTATGTTAATTTTAACTGTGTGGTTCCTTGTATACACTCACTCCTTGATATCCTGTGGCATCATCCTAGTTTAGAACTTTGCCCCAATTACCTAGATTCAGGCCGTTTTATAAATGACTTTCACATTGTTGCTTTCCTCTCTCAGCTCTAGTGGCTTGCTATTGCCCAACATGTTAAGTCCATGTTTAAGACCTTCTAAAATAAGCTTCCAACTTATTAAATTTTTTCTTCTACAATTTCCCCATTCTTTCCTATCACCATTCCTTTTTCTTTCACTCAGTTTGCTCTCAATCTGCCGTTCTACTTCTGTTAATCCTCTGAGCCCAGTTCATACCTTACATAAGCCATGAAAAGCATTTTTTCCCATCATTGTAATCATGAAATCGGAGTTCCTATCCCCTACCACACATACCCAGGACTGTGCACCTATAAACCACGCTTTGGTTTTTCCTTTTTACTTACCCTATAGTAGAAACTAGATTTAAACCAAAGAGATTTTATAGGCATTACTTTTCAAATTCAGAGACCAAGTGGAACTATAGCAGGAAAACTATGTTCCCAGAAATGTTTTTAAAGGCATTTGCAATAATTTATGATTTTTTACTGGGAGAATGATGTTTATGACTTCTGATCATCCTAGATGAAAAGTTATCAGCTTAGAATGAATGATCTTTTGCCTTAGTTCCAACGGATGCAATGTGGACTCCCTTGAACTTGGGATTCTTTGTAAACTTTCATTTTACAGATGAGGAACTGAAAGCTAAAAGAGCTGGTCTTAAAATCCAGCTTATGATTCTCAGCCTTCTTCTTACTTAGTACGTCTCATAGAGGTAGCATGTTCCCGACAGGAACAGAAGTTGTTATAGCCTAAAAAAGCCAATGACCCCTTGAGAGTCGTGGTCTGGTTACTACCCGTTGACATTAGCAGAGCCTAATACCATACAGACAGCTGATAGAAGCACCGTGACTGACCGTCAGGTCTTTTCTCAGTCCATCGCTCCATCACTTCTGCTATGTGGGGATTGCTCTGTCAAAGTGTTAACTGCAATCTAAGTGATGGGCCGAAAAGCCATCGTGTTGCCCATAATGGAAGCCCGTACTGCGAATACACAGTCTGAAGTTTAAAGTAGCAAGTTTAAAACAGTATCTTCAGACACAGGAACAAAATTGAAAACGTTTCTGTTAGGAATGTACAAATCAATTGGAGGAGAATAGGACCATGTTTTTCAAATATTTAATTCAATTTTAAATTAGTAGAGTTTTTTTTTTTTTAAAGATTGAAAGACTTCCCTTTCCCTTCTACTCATTTCTATCTCTGCAAGGTTAAGAATTGTGTTAGGGTTTATAATAGGAGCTTGATAGATTGTAATTCTCAGATGAAAATTTCTAGATTTGTGAGAAGCAGGTGAGGATCCAGATTCACTGAATTCCATTGTGAGTTAGACTCCAAGAGTATCTCACTCCTTCTTCATTAGCAACCTAATTACCTAAAAAACAGTGGAGAAACAGAAAGACTGCCAGTTGTCAGTGGTATGGTTAGAACCTACAACTAAACGCCACCCATAATAAAGAATTTGTTAAAACACTATTACCAAGAAGCTCCAGAATTTTGCATAGGAATCCCTAAGACTCTACTGTTGAAACCAATCATACTCAGGCACAAAGATAAATGCCTCCTTCTTTGTGACCTCCAATTTTTTTTTTTTTTAAAGAGAGAGGGATAGTGAGAGAGACAGACAGAGAAACAACTTTATTTTAGTTTTTTCACGTGGCCTTTGTTGCTCCAAAACTTAGTTGTGTATGTGGTGCTGGGGTTTGACCCCAGTCCTCGTGCTCGCCAGGCAAGCACCGAAACTGCCGAGCCACCACTCCAGCCCCTGACCTCCAATTTTTATTAGCATATTCTGAAGTGTTTTCCTCGCAGGTAGGTCTTTTATTATTGATGTGGAAATCTAAAAATTATGTGAAAGACAAATATAAAAAAGCAATCCCAAAGAATATAGGCATTATTTTTACAGCTACGATTGAGAAGGGAGTATGTTGTAACAAAGTAAATTTGGATTAAGAAAAATGATTTTTGTGCCAATCTTTATAAAAATCAAAATTCCTTTCTTCCAAACACCTCAGCCATCCTAATCGGTTTCATATGTTGTATTATTATTATGTTCAAGGACTTGCAATCAGAAAGCCTTCTGCTGCTCTGACGTGCAGCTGAGGAAAGGTGACCGTCCAACATTGACATTCCTAGTAATCTAAATATTTAGAGTGTAAGTAGTTTGTAATTATTTAGAGTAGACAACTGGCATGGATACATGAGTCTGTTCATGTTTTCACAAAGGCTGCATAGGCACAAAACATGGCAAATGTTATCTCTCGTAGCTGACAAACCCACTCCAAGAAACAGCAGTTATGTAGTTAATAGGAACAACTCCGAAGTCACAGGGCTTGGTAAAAACATTATGTGGCTCACTTCCATCATCATTAACCTATATAGTTAGTTATTAACCTTCAAATGACTTCTGAAGGAATTACGTTTAAATTTACAGATAATACTGCCCCATCTTTTCACATTATTAACATATGCAGCTATAATATTTAAAATTGAAAGATTGCTGAGGAGAAAAATTATAGCCATCGATAACCCTCTGTCAAGCTAAATTTGAAGTGACATTTAAACTTTGCGTAGAATAGTTAAAGATTTTTGAAAATATTTTGTAAATTATATTCCATATTTGATCGGTTAGGAAGTAAGACCGATTTAAATTTATGTCTTCCATTTACTGGAAAAGAACTGGTCTTGTAACAATCATCCTTTCAAAAAGCACAAATTATGGAGATGACTGTCAATCAAAAGTAATATAGTTTAATGGAAGGGGGAAGGGAGGAATGTAGTTTGTCTATATTCCAGGAGAAAAGAATCAAGTCAAAATGAGATCTGATCCTTTCCAAGTTATTCTGTCTGCATTGTAGGGGAGTGTAATTTCACATGCATCTTGATGTTCCAAGTATCATTAAACATCTAGTAATCAGAACAAATGTTCTGCCAAATCCCACTTACTATCTTAACTGTTTAAGGCATTGAGCATCCTAGATTTATAAATATATAATTAGAATCCCTATTTAAAAAAATAAACCTAAATGAGAGATTTACATTTTCTTAATTCATGTTTACACAAAGAAGAGCTCTGTTTTTAAATATTACATCAGATCTTTGTGAGCTCAAATAAATCGGTGTGACACTTTGCCAAAACTGTTTCTAAAAATGATGGGTATTGATGTCCTGTGGTCAGAGAACCTTCTTTGTTCTTGTTAGTCAAAAAATATCACTATTCCGGGTCCCACCGTTGTTTCCAAGCATATGAACATAGGTGCTTTGGACGCACTTTATCATTTATACCCTTTTGGCCTAGGTACATCCTCAGTTGCAAGTATTCCACATGGAAAAAGCACAGCTCTGAAAACGTTTCTGCCTCTTCCTGGATAGATAGATCCGTAACCAGAGGTGTTTGGTAAGCTCAATGGGTTTTCTACAGAAAATCAAAAAAAGTCTTGCCACCACAAAGAATGAATCTATCACCCACGTTAGCATGGATGCTGTTTCAAGACTTTCTGTTGCCCAAGGCATTTCCATGACCCTCTTCCCATCATTTTGGTGTTGTCCTAGTAGCAAGCAACTCTTACTGCTTGGGTGCATGTTCCTCAGTGATATTAAAATGGAAATATAGTTAGAATTATAAAACTTCTTCACCAAGTATTCACAGTGATGACAATTTAACATGTTTGTTGTAGAAGGTTTGATTTGACTCGTTTGGGGTTGATTCATTTTTGACTCTTTATATTGCTTATTATAAAATAACTCAGTTGAAAGAACCACTAAGCAAAACAAGCTTACCATTTCTGTATGGGATGGATCTGTAACGTTGAACTTAGGAGTGCTATGATTTCATGAGGTTTGTTGGAAAGAACATTGTCACAGGTAGCTATGTGCTGATTAACTATGACATCACTGAGAAATGATAGCAGTAATTGTACAAATCGGAGCATCCACCATGTGTGTAACAGGCCTTGTATGGGCACTGCTTGGTGGTTAGTTCCTTTCCCTTTCTTTTCCTTTTGCTAAGTGAACTCAATAGTCACAGACACAAAACTTAGGGATTAAGAAGAATTAACCAAAACATTGGAAAATTCTTCATTGATTCAACAGTTCCTGCTTCAAAGATAGATGAGTAAATAAAAGAAAAAATGAGAAGTGAAAGATGCTAGACTCCAAAACTTACTTCCTGTATGGTTCCATTCATATGACATTCTGGCCAAGTCAAAAGTATAGGGACAGAAAATACATCAGTGCTTGCTAGCAGTCCAAGGTCGGGAGAGGGGTTGTCTTCCATGGGACACAGGGAAATTTTTCATGATAATGTGAACATTCTCTTAATTGTAGTATGAGTACATGAATACGTATGTTTGTCAAAACTTAGAACAGTTCACTAAAAAGGTTTATTATATGTAAAATCATATCTCAATGAATAAAAAACACCTTAAAGATTAACACTGTAGTAAGTTAAACACACACACATATTTACATTTCTGTAAATTTAAAATAGTAAAATAAATTGCCACTTATTCTACTTCTAAACAAGATTTTGTTTGACGTAACTTCTGCGGAGAAAATGCATTACAACAGAGAGTAAGTCCTCAAAACAAAATATCTAAAGAAGCCTTAAAGAAACACAAGTTTTTACATTCCTCAAAGAGAAAGTTAACTTTTTTTCATTGATACGACAGCATTTTCACTCCTATGGTTCTGTCCAGGGATTTCTCCTCCTAGGTCAGGGCTGGGATGGCATCCCTGGTAATTGTCTAAGATGGTGCTGCCACATTCAGGATCAAACACCGTAGCTACTGGGATCATGGCCAGGGAGTATGAGAAGGACCACCAAAAGATCAGAGTGTTAGAATGTTATGTTGCCTTTAACACTGTGATGTTTCATTTCTTTCCCTTTGTCAGAATCTATTTTCATATCACATTACTTATAAGGAATCTGAATTTTTCATAATAGTTGATCATTAAATATTGTGAAAGAAGTTCTATTATTCTGCCTCCATAAGGAAACAAAAAGGCCAAGTATCTTCCATTTCCAGGCCAACTGGAAGAATTTTTTTTTATTAGCGTTTTTAAGTCAGCCTCCAATATAAGGGTCAGTATTAGGTAAGAGTTCTACAGTTTTTTTAAATTTTCTTTTAAACAAAAAAATCATAATATTTCTTTTCTTCCTTTTTTTTTTTTTAGTTATGTTTAGTTATGGAGCAGTTTGCTCCTATGCTCTCCAAGACAAAAGAGGGCTACTATCTCACATATGCTATAAATTCTCCCTCAGGCCTTTAGTCTACAAAGCAAGGATGATGCTATCTTTTTTCCTAATATAGTTTTCATGAGAAATGAAAGAAATTCAGAAGAAACTTAAAACAGATTTTAAAATACTCTGCCATAAACATTGCAGGGTTTATCTAATGTTGAATACAACCAACAGCAACAACATAGGGTTATGATACATTGTGATTCAGAAGACAAGAGAATAATAATCCATAGGTCTAGGTTTATAGGTATATTTAAATAGTGATGGCTTTGGAATAAAGACATTGTGGTTAACTAAAATTCAACCTTTCTTCTACATAAATTATATGCAGTGGGATTCATAATCATAAAAATGCATATTAAACTGTCATTGTATCCTACTATAAAAAACTAGGATAGCACTGATGTATAAGACACACTGATATATAAGTTGAGACTTAGGCAACTTTTTTTTGGTTGAAGTTTTTGTTTTTGTTTTGTTTTACAAATTCACTAAAAAGAACACTTAAATTTGATTTAACTCTGCCCCTTCATCAAAATAAATTCCCCCTTATGTTTGCTCATCAGTGTTGTGCAAAGGATTTGCAGTTATTTACTGTCTTTTCATCTATACCATTCCCTACTTTAGGTTACCACTGGAAATGCTCAATAAGTAACTAATGGCTTTCCTACATTGACTGATTTGGTAGCAGAGGTTCAAACTTGTTTGGGTAGTAAATGGTGGAGGGGCCATCTCTGACATTGTGATGACTTGTTTAGTCAGCCTGGTTCAGAAAACACCACTGTGAAGAGTAAGCACGTGAGGACATTGTCAAAGCCGCAGCACCAGAAAGATACATCATTTGTAAAGATGTGAGAACTATTTTCTAGTTGGTAATCCTAGAGTTTTATGCATAAGTTTCATCTTTACTTTTATAGCACAATAAAATTCATTAACTGGCTCCTTTTTATATCATCTGACCCCCATTAGAGAATTCTGTATAACTAATCAAATAATTTATACTTCCTATCAGATTTCAATAAAATAAAATGCAAACAAAGTTGGGAGAATGTTAGGCAAACATAACTGAGTTCTAAATGATACCACATCATGTTTCCAAAATGATACTATTGGACAGGTGGGGTATTGGCCATAGTATAGCATCCTTTCTCAGACAAGAGTGTGAGTCACCCAGAGGAAAATACTAAAATGATTGTGATAGTTCCTTTGGAGCCCGGTGTGTCATAGTTTTAGGGCCAGAGTTTATTGTCTGTTGCTTCTGAGTTTACATGTGCTCTAGAATGAGCCCTACTTCCTTGGGCTAGCTCTAGCTTTAGTAGTGGCAATACAACATAAAATTCTGAGTCCTTTCACTAGAGAAGGGGTTAGTGTGTTGGCTCAGTGCCTAAAAATGTGCAGTCTTGAGTTTGCTCATTAGATTTAGAATTACATTTTGAAGAAATGAAGTCTGAAAATCATTTCCGTGGATTACCCCAGGTGTATATCCATTCTGTGACTTGTGCTATATTTGGTGATAGTAATAACTTAGAAAGAAAATGTTACTAAAATTCCCCATGAGTAATGATTTCTTAAATTTTATTAAATAAAATGCACTCTGGCTCCAATCTTGTTTTGTTATGTGTCCCAAGTAAGAACCTAAGTGCAGATTTTGAACATTTTTTCATGTTTTACTTCCCTACTATTTCTTTGGGTGACTCTTCACCCATATATATCACTCTTCATAGTTATATTAGCTTATTTTGAAAGTGTATTCCTGAACACTTATAATTATTGCCTTTCAAAGCCAATGTGCAATTTTATCTGAATTGCATGCTCTACCACTAGTGTGTCCTCTGGAGCCCTAAAGAATCTCTTACCTCATGTGAATGTTTGCATTGATAATGAGAGTTGGGTCTCTCTGTATGAATTATGAACTTCAGTGCTTTAAGTCTTTATGTAACTTTCATGAATAGAACTGTATTCAAAGAAGTTGTGAGAGAATGAATTTTGATGAAGTCTTGGGTGTGGAAATTATTAATGCTTTAGAACTAATGGAAAGTTTAGTGATGAAGTCTTAAACCTTTAATTTCAGACAGTTCAGTGAAGCTTGGAGGAAATTTAAACATTGGCTAATGGCAAGTAGCCAATGACTGAGGTAGCCAGAAGAAGGATCTAGGTCTTTTGGCCCTCAGCCAATGAATTTCCCACTATTTACCTGAGAACTGAACAATTTCATATCTATTATTTACTTAATGACTACAGCCATTTTTCAGAAGGATAGAGGACAGATATTTTAAAGAAAATATTTCTTATAAAAAAATATTTCTGGGGGTTGGAGATTTAGCCCAGTGGCAGAGCGCTTGCCTAGCATGCACAAGGCTCCAAGTTTGGTCCTCAACCCTGAAAAAACAAATTTCAATTTTTGTGTTGGTATCCTGACTTCCTAAAAAATACTGAATGGAAAAGATTATTAATCATTGAGAATGAGTAGTAAGGTGAACACTAGCCTTAAAGACTATCTCTTATTATCAATTAACTTGATTTGTATTCATCATTCTTCATCTGGAAAAAGATCAACAACTCTCAGATTGTCACCAAAATCATATTTTTTATATAATACAAATGCTTTACAAACATTTGTACATAATGGTGGTATTTAAAATATTATTAGTCATTAATTATTACAAGTTACCATGATTAATTTCTCTACTCTCAAGTTAAGGAGTCACTTTATGTCAATTTAAAATGGCAGAGGGGAAAGAACATGAATTTAAATATCAGATAGCATTTGTATTTCTTTGCGTCCATTTTCCAGGTGCGAGGATTTACAGAGGTTCACATACCCCCCGAAGAAGGTCTGCCTTACTGAGTTTCAAGGACTAAGTGAAAGCACCTCAGACAGTCCTCTGCATGCCCACCCCTCAGTGGTTGCGCCTCTCCCCATCACTGAGCATCAGCATGGCAGACGATGAACCATTTTCACACATGTGTAATGCAGCTCTGTACTCTAGAATTCCATGAACTGGGTTTTACTTCCAAGTCAACCTAAGTGCTATTTTATCATATCCATTGCTCTTTACCCCTTCTTTTCCTGCCTTGTTTCTTTATTTCTTTATCCCTCCTAGTAAGTTCTCATTACAAGTGACATATCAGATGTGCCTCATGTTTCTGAGTGTCCCTGAGATGCCCTTTTGCTTGTAACGTGATGTGCTTTTATTTCTGATAAGAAAAATTATTGATAACATTTAATTAAAACCAGTGATTGTTAATTTGTGGGGTTCTTACCAAACCCAATTCCATTCTTTCATAATAGAGACTTCTGTTTCCACAGTGGCAAATATAAACCAATGAAGTAAGGGGTTAATGAAGTTCTCACTCAGCCTTTATAAAAACAAAAACAAAGCAAAACAAAACAAAAAAACCCTGAGAAAAGACCCAGTCGGCATCCACAGTGCGGCCACCTTCTTGCCTTACCTAAGCACTCTGTACGAACTGAATCCCATCCTTTGGACTTGCTTTGTGTTCTACAGCCCCATTTTCCTTCCCTTCCCTCTGCTCACACTACTTTTCTCTGAAGTGATCAAGTTTACTGTGCTTCTGCACAGCCCCCCAGAGCTGTCTAGCTTTCCTCAACCCAAGGATATAGTATTTGAAAGAGTCCCTGCAGAAGATTGGCTTACTCAAGTTGTACAGCAGATAACCATATATATATATTTTTAAACTGGCCCTGGCAGCACCCGTGGGAGAGAATGTTCATAACTACAAAATGCTAATAGATGGCTTTTCCGCAGTGCTTGGTACCAGCTGGTGTCTTTCGTCAGTAGTAACTTTTCCACCTTCTTTTTGACAGACACGCTGGTGTAGACCAGACAAGCAAAAGTCTCCCTCTGTTACTTAGGTTTCAGTACCATGTGTTTCTTCGATGCTATCTCTGATCAGTGGTAATATGGAGGATATTAAAAATTAATGAGGATTTGGTAGGTGAAGGAGAACCATCCCCAGAGGAGACTGGGGGAGTTGCCCATTTCCTAATCAGTTTAGAATCACAGATGTGGTTCTGTTCTACTGGACAGTTACTATATATATGGGAATAACCTGGGAGTACTGTGGAGAGAACACTTGTCTACATCAAGTATTTTGAATTATTAAAAGTAAACATGAACAACATCACCTTTTAGAAATACTTTTACTTTAAAAAAAACTTGACTGTTTTATCTGAATTTCTATGACCAAAAAGTGGAAAAATGTACAGGAAATAGAGTAGCTTTCAGAAGATCTGCTCTAAATAGTTTGCATTAGTCTGGAAGGGATGATTTTATGAGGTCTGACCATTTATGTTTCACATGGGAATATCAAAGATGGAATGTAACCTCATTTCTCCTTTCACTTATTTAAATTTTGGATCTTTAAGTGTCACTGTATTGGTAATCAGGGGGAACAAGGAAATCTTTATATTTACCTCTGGAGAAATCCATCAATTCAATTCAGTATGCATTGGTTGGTCACTAACTAGCTGAATAGTATGTAATGTTCTGGAAGTTTAAACACAAGTACAGTGTGGTAGCTCATGGCCTGGATTTTTAGATTTGCAAAGAAGATAAAATATAAATGTCTATCATGTAGTATGAACCTAGAAAGACTTTTTTGGGGGGGCAACAAAGAAAAAGGAAAACTTGTCAAGAAGAATCAAGAAAAAGTTCAGTTGAGCTTGATTGGATTTGTCTTTGTGGTTTCCACTAAATGAAAAAGGGGAGAAAAGAAAGTTTTCCTAAGTAGAGGGAACAACACGTGCAAAAGCATGAAGATGTGGGGTTGATCGCATGTGTGAGCCTGAGAGGGGAAACAGGGAAAAGCAGGCAGGAAGCAAGTTTCGTTTCATTTTGTTTTGTTTTTTTAAAGAAAGAGGGACAATGAGAGAAGGAGAGAAGCAATATTTATTTAGTTTTTCATGTGATGTGACTTTTGTTGCTCTTACACTTTGTTGTGTACATGGTGCTGGGGTTTGAACTCGTGTACTCGCACATGTCTGGCAAGTACTGTAACCACTGAGGCATTGTTCCAGCCCCAGGAATCAAGTTTTGAAGAGCCAGGAGGATCATGTAAAGAATTTAGTTATGTCTGTGTGTAGAATAACTATTCTCAACATGGGTTAGGAAGGGATACCCCTGCTACTGGGACATATCAGATTCAGGAAGGGGCTTTTTAAAAAAAAAAAAAAAAAAAAAAAAAAATGTTCCTTTGGAGATTCTGAAAGAATGCAAGTGGACGACCTTGCCCAAAGAACCCACAGATACTATGATGTCATACTATCTGAACTGCTGCTTTAGAACAGAATGTAGTCACTGTTGGTTTCAGCTCTGTCTCCTATTGGACTCCTTTAAAGGATACCTGTGCAAGGCACCATCTTGGTCTAATTAAATCAGGATCTCTGGGAATGGGCCTGATCACCAGTATCATCTACAAAACTCTCCAGGTGATTCTAGTGGGGAATTGGACTGAGATCTGTTCTGTTATACCAACAGCGAAAACAGTTATTTAACTGGGATTATATTCCCAGAGATTGTGAGTTTGAATCTGGCTTAGAGATGGCTGTAGATCAACAGACTGTTGCAAGTACGAAGAGCATATGACTAAAAGTGATAGTAATAGAAGACAACAAGTTCTGAATAGAGGAAAGTAGATAAAACTTGGGGAAGACCTGAAAGACATCAAAGCTTAGCATTTGTCTCCTTTCAGGTGCTGTATTGGACTTTTTAGCAGGGAGAAAAGGGAAACTTGTGAGGTTTCATATGTCCTAAAGAATACTTATCTAAAAATGAACGGAGGGCTCATAATTGCTTTTCTGCTGCATACAAGCTTATGTTCAATGTGCGAGTAAAGGATTCTTTATGTTCCCTTGGTGTAGCCTTATTTATAGTTTTGACTGAACTTGACAGTTCATAGAGATTACCAGAATACTGGGCAAAGATTGCCTGGGAGTATATTACTGTCAAATATACTAGTCCATGTTTGGTTTACCACATCATTACTAGTGTTTCTAGAAGTGAATGTAGAGATAGTGGGGAAAAAAGCTTACAGGTTGTGTGTGCAGAGATGTTGCAATTAATAGGAAATAGAGTGAAAATAGGGTTAAAAACTAGCTTTCCATAAAGCTTGTTTCATGGTATGCATGCCCCTGAGATGCTTCCTTTATAAATACAGTCAGGCACAGTTTGAAATAATTGATAGGATACAGACAGATATAGAATGAATGAGGGATTTATTACTTTAATTACTTCAGATTACTGTGTCACACTAAGCTCATAAATATACCACAACTGTAATAATCAAAAGGGGTCATGAAACAGGGAAGGACAAAGATAAGCTTTTGTTATTGTTTGACATGGGGACATTTAAATCTTAGACAATTCAATCAATTGGGCTTCTCACTGTAATCTCGGCATATTGGTGTGGAGAACATGGATTTTCCTGTTTGCTCTCTCTATCTATGGACATGGTTTGTGAGGAGTCCTTTCACGGACTTTGCATTTGTAATTTGCCCCGTTTCTTGGGTATTTGGGGCAGAAGAAGGGTGCTGAGAGAGGATGGTATTTGCAAAACCCCACAAACATGAACATGGAACTGGGAGAGGCAGGAAGTTATATTAGACTGGAATCCAGAGCTTTTCTGGTACAGGGGCAGAAGCCAAAAGTGGAGGAAATAGGCAGAAAGTAGGTGAGAAAAGCTGTCTGTGTTAAAATGTCATTGTCATTATGTGAGTAACAGCTAGTTGTTGATGGGATTTTAAAGAAAAAAAGTCTGCATTTATTCTTTGAAAAGTCTTCCTGGGTTGGCTAACCTTGGGTCAGAAAAATTACGTAGGTGACTTTTGCCACTGTCTGGGTAAAGAGGACCCCAGTGGAAGCTGAGGTTTTAGGGGTGAAAACAAAGGAATGAATTAGATAAATCTATAAAATTTACCAAAAACAATTAATTCCCTAGTTGTGATGACTGAAGCGATGATACCATTTACTGCCAGAGAGATTTCACAGGTGGAACAAATTGGGATTCAGCAACAATGAATCCAATTTCAGACTTGTTGAGTCTTTGGTGTCTGATTAAATATTCGGGTAGATTAATTGAAAAGGTAGTTGGGATTATGGTCTTAAGGTAGAAATTTAGAAGTCGTTGGTGTGTGGTGAATGACTTCCATTTACCATATGAGTACAGGAAAGCACTGAGACTGTGAGGGAAAACAAGCAAGGTGCCTGGGGATCAGCATTCACAGGATGGATGGAAGAAGAGGAGTGCACAGGGTGAATGGGACAGCAGAGAAGTGGGAGGTAGAGAGGTAAGCAGATAGATGGGAGGAGTGGAACATGGAGTCCGAAGTCCAGGGAAGCAGAGAGAATGTCAAGGTCTGAGAAATGGTGTGTATAAACGAATGTGCTAAAAGCAGAGGGCAAAATCACCGAAAAATGCTGACTGAGTGCTACAATCAAACCATGGTGTTCTAATAGGCCAGTAGGATTGAAGCTAATTGCAACTGGTTGAAAGCATAAAGCAAGGATTCAAAAACTTTTTTAATAGAAATTTAATATTTATTCAAAGTCTATATGAAAATTAGATAAGCCATGGTTTAAAACCCAAGTCTTATGTTCTTTTCACAGGGTCAGAGCACTTTCACAAAGCCATCAATAAATCCTATGCACGTAACAAAAGACACAGAGTTGGTGTCTTCAAACAAATTATATATTTAATTCTGCTACACCTAAGTTATTGGATTATTTTCTACTTAATCATATTTTTAAGAATGTTACATAGTAAGTTTCAAGCAGTACTGTGAATTATAATAAATTCACAGAAATATTGAGTCATGTAATTTTAGGCTTCTTCACAGTGAGAATTCTCATTGTCCACAGGGACCGTTTGGTCTGGTTCAGAGTAGTTTAAATACTTTTTATTTTTGACATATTTGTCTATTTCTATTTATTATGCTTTTTAAATATTTGAGTGATTTAGAAGGGGGAAGCATTGATTTACTTAAGTAAAATAAATTTCAGCAGCAATAAATCTACTATACCTATACACACATGGACGTTATGTCAACACAGGTGGTAATTCTTATTGTTTTTTTAATTAACTAAATATATAAATTTATTTATGACCTACTGCCTATAATGTATATGGCTGATACCAGGGTTTTTTTTAATAAGTTAAATATGGACTTACAATTGAGGGCGAATCATTATCAGACAATCAAGAACCAGTGTATATTTACATAGTTAGCCAAGGCTGATGCCATGTTGTGGTCTCCCCCGTTGGGTTCCCCATGGTTCTATATTTCCCCAAAAAGAACCCCTGTGTTAAATGGACTTCTCGTGGAGGTCGGAGATCTCCTTCTGAGTTGATTCCCCCATACTCCTTCCCTCCAGTCTTTAAGATAGCCTTCTTAATGCCTCCCCCCTCCCTACCCCCTCCCTAAGTCTCCAGGTATCCTAGGCAAGGTTCCCCCCGTTTGTGTAAAAATTCATACATGTTGAAGTATTATGCTAAGTGAACTATCCCAATCTCAGAGACTCAAGGGCCAAATGTTTTCTCTCATTTGTGAAAGCTAGAATACAACTGGAAATAGTATGTTAGATGGCTAAGCTAATAATACCCTCAACATGTATGAATTTTTTTTTTTTAAAAAGCTCTGCTGTGAAGGAATAAGTGTGGGGTAAGAAAGAGCACAACAGCTAGAGGGCGTGAAAGGAGGATTTGGACATCTTTATCTTCACTTTAGAACAAGAGCAGAGTTGCTGGGGGTGGTGGTGCACTCCTGTAATCCTGGTGGCTTGGGAGGCTGAGTCAGGAGGATCACAAGTTCAAAGCCAGTCTCAGCAGCTGAGCAAGGCCCTGATTAACTTAGTGAGCCCTGACTCAAAATAAAAAGGGCTAGCAATATGACTCAGTGGTTAAGCATCCCTGAGTTCAATCCCCAGTACCAAAAGGAGGAAAAAGTAAAAAGAACAAAAGCAGGGTGCAGGGTAGATAACCTACAGTAGTGGGAAGTATGCTGAGTACTCACAAGAGCAAGTCAGTGCAGCTGCTGGCCTTTGATCTGTCAGGCACTGAAAATGACAGTGATAAGGACAGCTGAGGTCCATAGTACCATGTTCCAAATGCTCTTGAATAGTTTTATATATGTGAATTTCCCTCCTATTACTGCTTTGTGATGCAGAATCCTATTATTATCATTCCCATTTTACTTGCAAGGAAACTAACACAGAGAAGTTAAATAATCTACCCAATTTGAGTTCTGCCCACCGCATTAAATACATTTATTAAATCAGAGTCACCAAAATGACATAGAGCAGATTTAAGACATGTTTGAGAGGTGGGGTCCAAGGCCTTTGCTGTAGACACAGGGTCAGTTGTCTTATAAAAGGAAAGTTTATCCATGGAATAAGTTTTTGCAATTGTTTCACATGTTAAGAAGTTGACAATTGAGTAAAATGATTGTCCCATCAGTGTTATTTGACTGCTAGCCTTTTTGGAAGAAGGTTTAGTAGGGAACACCAACCAAGATTTAGTCTGTGGTAGTGACCTGAACTAGTCATTAGAATTAAAATATTAGCAAGTAATTAAGGTAGAAATCAAGGTGGGATGTGAGGATGGAGATGAAGATGATGCACTACTGAAACAAAGATGATCTTGACCACATATTTGTTTGAAGATTAAAACTGGCTTTCAGACAGTTGGACATGAAACTCATGAAAACTTGGGAAATTTTGTACTTTTAGTACACTGCTCATCTTGATCCCTTAAGCTTTTCCTATTTCTATGCCTACCACTCATCTAAGGTAATATTATTTGAAAATTTATAAGAATATTTGGGAATTTATTAATCTCTCACTCTAATATTATTAGTAGTCACAACAATACTTATTCAGAATATACTATGTTCCTGGAACAGCACTTACTGTTTTATACAAGTGTCTTTTTTATCTTTATAAAAGCCCTAGAGATGGCTACTATTATCCTTACTTTACCTGTGAGGAAACTCAGACTTGTAGACATAGTGTTCTCTGCCTAAGGTTGTAGATGACAAATGGCTCAGCGAAGGCGAGCCAGGTGGTGTGAATTCAAACCCAGGCTGTATGCTATACAAGAAACAGTGTCTTGAACGCTCCATGTCCTTCTGAGTTGGCTCAAGGATACCAAGTCCACAGACAAGAAGATTAGCTGTGAGAAAAAACCTGTAAGTTCTGCTGACCACAGCTATTGAGGAGTTGGTTTGCAACCTTGACAATTAGGCCATTAGAAACATTTCTTTAATTTTTCAAAGTAAAACACTTTAGTGTTTTAGATCTTTGTGGGCTAAAATTACAGCGAAGGAAGAATCAAGTAGGCACAGGAAGGATCTTGAGACACTGACAGTGGATATAACAGAGTAGGCTCATCCATGCATCTCTTCAGTGCTGTGCCCTTGTGCTAGCTGCTGGAATACAGAAATAAAGCTAATAAAATTAAAAATAAAAAGCAAAGACCCATAGAGAGAAGAGAACGGGGTAGTGGATGGTGAGGGTGGTATGTGTTGGGGGGAAAATACTGGGTACTGACTTAGAATAAGCAATACTGCATACATTTATAAATATGTCAATGTTTATGCTGTTGTCAGGTATATCTAACAAGAATGGAGTGGGAAGAGGGAGGAGAAGGGGAAATACTGGGAACTCGGTTAAAACGAGGAACACTCCAAGCTTTAATAAGTGTGTCAATGTGTATCCTATTGTCACATATGTAAAAATTTAAAAAAATGCGGTGAGTGGAAGGGAGAGGAAGGGGAAAAACTGGAGGCTAAATTAGAACACTCTAAACTTCATGCTTTTATAATTATGTCATTATGTAATCTTATGTCATCTTTGCCTTAAGAAAAGAACCAATGAAATTTTAATAAATAGAAAATATTCTCACTGATCTCATCTTGTGGAGTTGATAACCTGATGGGGAAGGCAAAGATTATGCAAATTCATCAAAATATTTAATTACTGTTTATTTTGAAAACTCTAAATTTTCACTCCATCCTAGAGACACACCAGCTGTGTGCTGATAGTGTAAAATCACATGCTCGATGTGTTAAAATAACCAAAGAAATAAGAATGAAAAATAATTTTGTGAAAACCATAATGTGGGGGGCTGGAGTGGTGGCTCAGAAGTTACGGCACTTGCTCAGCATGCGCAAGTAAACAGATTCAAACCCCAGCACCCACGTACACAACTAAAAGTCAGAGCAACGAAAGCCATGTGAAAAACTCACTAAAAGTTGATTCTCTCTCTCTTTCTCACTGTCCTTCTCTTTTTAAAAAAAAATGTGCAGTTTTAAATACTGAGTGTATAGAAGAAACATGGAAAATTTTAGTATCCCCCTTTTCTATGTATTTATGTTGACTATTTATCACTATATTATGAAATAGCCATAAATGCAGATCTTGGACAGTAGTAATATGGGAACTTTCTCAAAAGTTCTTTTCTTTTTTCCAAACCAAAACCAAAAGTTATGAAAGATATATTCGAATACATCCAAATCTTTATTTAAAGTTTCATTTTGCATTTGATATTAAAACTGGGTGAAAGTTCTTAAATAACAGATTCACTCTAAACCTTAATCCATGGTAAATCTCCCAGGAGCTCAGATTGGATGAAATTACCCTTCAAGTCCAACTGTGTAGATCCCTTGAAATTTCATAACGTGAAATTTACACCATTTTGGATTCTCAAAAGAATGTTCCTGTATTTCTCTGCATGTAGGCGGGCTGTTCTACAGTGATGCACCGATGGTATGGAACTGTTTTTAATCACTGTTGTTTCTGATACTTGGTTTTTTTTTTTTTTAGTAAATACTTGCCTTTCCCACTGATTTTCCCTACAGGCCAAATTTGAACTCCAGGCATTTCATATCCGGGGCGAACATGCAGTAATAACAGCGAAACTAGAGGAAACCGTTGAAAATCTCAAGCATGAGTTAGAACACAGATTGCGAGGAGGATGTGAAGAGACGAGGGATGCCTGCATCTCCACGGATGATGACTGCCCTCCGAAGGCCTTCAGGAATGTGTGTGTCCAGACAGACAGAGAAACCTTCCTCAAACCCTGCGAAGGTGAAGGCAAGACTACCAGAAGTAACCAGATAGTACCCAAAAAGCTGAATATTGCCTCTTTAAGTCAGCTTTCTCCCCCAAATGACAACAAAGACATCGATGTACCACTTCAGACTGGGGAAGGCATCTCATCAAATCAGCAGAAGCTCCCACCTTCTCCGCCACCCCCACCTCCACTCCCTACCATCCCTCCCCCACCACCCCTCCCACCTGGACCTGGACCTCTGCCACCAGCACCTCCTCCGCCAGCACCCATGAGTGCTGAGCCACCACCTCCTCCTCCTCCACCACCTCCACCACCTCCCCTTCCTCCAAGTGTGGGTCCTCCCCTACCTCCTCCTCCACCACCGCTACCCCATTCCTCAGCTCTACCCAGTAGTGGGGGACCTCCTCCTCCTCCAACACCCCCAGGACTTGTACCCCCACCTCCTCCCGGACTCTTCTTTGGACTCAGCTCTTCTTCCAGCCAATGTCCTCGGAAACCAGCCATTGAGCCCAGCTGTCCCATGAAGCCCTTGTACTGGACTAGAATACAAATAAGTGATAAGAGGTAAGCTTTTTAGTCCATTTTCTTATTGTGAATTCTAAGCATTTTGCCCACTCGATGCTTTGTTCTTACCGGTTCAGTATCTGTGCAGTGTAGCAACCATTCTGGAATATGATGTAGGAATTCCTTAGCTAAACATGGTTGGGATGTTTGGGGAGAAGATCCATCTCCACCAGGTCCTCTCTGTATATCCTATGAATTGATGTTGGGAGAAGCCATGTGTTCAGTGTCAGATTCTTTTCTAAGATAAATGTTCCATACCATAGACTTGAGAAGAATCCAGGTCTAAGGCAGGGCCTTCTCCAGTATCCCTATAATTAATGAGTAATCATAAATTGATCTAGAATCTGTACTGTAGGACTTGTGGGATATCTTTTATGATATACTTTCTTGTTTTTAGATGTTACCATCAGTCCTATGATATGGATATTTAATAGCTATGTGTACTTTTCAGTTTTTGTTGAAAAAATAAGATAAATCTGATAGTTCTTCAGATAAGAAGAAAAATCCTAAAATATAAACTCCGGTTCATCTAACTGCTCACATCCTTACATCTGTATTCCTTGTTGACCTTCAGAGAAAGCATCAGTATATATGTAACTAACATGGATGATACCTTTTCATTTGTGCGATGGTTAAGTTTGGCCTGTAAGGCAGGATGATGTGATGGCTCAGAAACTTCCTTGCAATGGAGATGAGTTTGGGTCCTTCTGCTTAGTTTCTGAGCCTGACAGGAGGACAAGAGAGATGTTATTTCTTGACCACTTTTTTGTTTTGAAGGTTATTTGTTTGCAAAGAACATTAATAGTGAACATAATTCTTTTTTTAAAAAAGCTTATTTAATTAAAAGTAGTCAAAGAAAATAGGAAATTTTATATTAAACTCTATCAATACAATTCTAACCTTATACTTTGGGTCCTGATCAGGTTAATTTATGTTCCAAGTGTGTATTTTTTTTATTTGTTTGACATAGTCTTACATACTGGAGGGAATCGCTGTTACATAATAGAAATGGATATTGACAATGTACGTTAAGGCCGATCCTAGTCCAAAGTGGATCCTTTGTCCACTCCCTGTTGTCATGTCTCCTCTGCATTATTTCCCTGTTATAGATAGAAAGAAGCATATACATGTGTGTTCATTTTGAAATTTCTGAGTTTCTCTGCCTGCCTGTATATAATTGGGTTTCTCATGGGAGTCGAGAGTTCCCAGTTGTATTGATAACCCCACTAATCCCTCCCTGCATTCCTCCCTTCTCCTACCACCTTCATAGTTATGGTCCCCCCTGCTTATGTGAAATTTCACCTATGTTGAGATTATTATTTAAGCTTAGCTAACTTTCATCCTGTCTTAGATTTTACTCTAGCTACCACATATGAGAAAAAACATTTGGCCCTTATGTCTCTGATTTGGGGATATTTCACTCAGTATAAATTTTTCCATCTCCATCATTCATTCAGCTGCAAGTGACATGATGTGGTTCTCTCTAATAGCAGAGTAGAACTCCATTGTGTGTATATGTACCATAGTTTTTTTGAATCCGATTATCCAGGCAGGGCATCTGGGTTGGTTCCATAGTTTAGCTATTGTAAATTGAGCTGCTAAAAACATTGATGAAGCTGTATCTCTGTAATATGCCGATTCTAGCTCTTTTGGGAAAATATCCAGGAGTGGGAAAACTGGATTGTAAAGTGGTTCCAACCCTAGTTTTTTGAGGAATCCCCATACTGCTTTCCAGAGCGGCTGTACAAGTTTGAGGTCTCACTAACAGTGTGATAGTTTTCCTTTCTTCCCACAACCCCTCCAGCATTTGTTATTGTTCGTATTCTTCATTTTTGCCACTCTGAGTGAGGTGTGGAATATTAGTGAAGCTTTGATTTGCACTTGTCTGATTGCTAGTGATGTAGAACATTTTCTCATATATTTGTTGGCTTTTTGGACTCCCTCCACTGAGAAGTTTCTGTTTAGTTCCCTAGCCCATTTATTGATTGGATTATTTGTGTTTTTGGTGTTGATTTTTTTTAGTTCTTTGCATATTCTGGATATTAGTCCCCTATCAGAGGGATAGCAGGCAAACATTTTCTCTTGTTCCATAGGTTCTCTCTTCACAGTCTTTACTACTTCTTTAGCTGTTCAGAAGATTTTCAGTTTAATGGCATCCCACTCTTTTATTCTTGACTTTAATTCTTGTGCTATAGGAGTCTTGTTAAGGAAGGAGGCGCTGACACCGATGTCATGGAGTGTTGATCCTATATTTTCTTCTAGCAGTTGTATAGTTGCTGGTTTAATTTCTAATTATTTGATCCATTTCTGTTTGATTTTTGTGCAGGGTGAGAGATAAGGATCTAATTTCAGTTGTTTGCATGTGGCTGTCCAGTTTGTCCAGCACCATTTGTTGAACAAGCTGTCTTTCCTCCCCTCTGTATTTTTGCACCCTTTCTCAAATATCAGGTGGTTAAATATTAGTGGGTTTATAGAGAGCACAATTCTAAACTTATTCCCTAAGTCAAGATAAAGTAGTGAAGTTTTAAATTGATATAACATTTTGCTTGGGGGTAGACGGGTTACTAATCAAAATAACATGCAATTCACAATCACAAAACAACCAGAAATTGTTGAAAGAGAAATGGAGAATGCCTTAAAACCATCTGTATGTTGAACTAAGTTGACAATGTACTTCATATTGTCCCCTTTCCTTGCACCAAAAAAAAGGGGTCAAGAGTTTTTTAGAATATCTCATCTTTTAAATGCTAATACTTTATAATTTCCCAAATGCCTAAAAAAATGACAATCTTGATATAGCTCCTATCATTAACTTAACATGTTAATATTCCCCTTTCCCATCTGAAACTCAGGTATGTCCTAAGAAATGAGTCCCCAGAATATTTATGTTGAGTTGTGTTCCTTTATTGGTGTTCTCCAATTAGAGTACAGTCATTCCAGGGTGATGAATCCCACCTGTTGGCCTTGGAGTAGTGTGTATGGCAGCTCACAGAGCAGTTCCACACCTGTCTCTCACTAGCCTGACTTCATTCCCTGAGAGACTTCATGAACAACCAATATCACAGACCCTAGCAACCATGTAACAGTTTCACTCAAACATATGGGCCCTGTGCCCACTGCTCAAGGTAGGATAAAGGCAGGCTGGGGAAAAATCATTGAATTTTTTCTTTCTGGTATCATTTGCCCTTTTTATGCATTTGAACTTTGCATTGAACCCAGCAAGACCTTGTGCATGCTAGGCAAGGGCTCTACCACTGAGCTGTATCCCCAGCCCTGCAGTTTGCCATTTTGAGAAAGAAAGCAATTGAATACTTTGAATACTCAAGTTCTTACTAGTTCCACTATAAATCTAGGGCTTCACTTTTGAGCAAAATGAAAAGGAGATGAAGAGAGCTGTGCTTGGTGAACATGGCAGGCTTCAGCCTGAGCTCTGGGCCATGGGGGCTGCCCCTCCAGGAAGTTAAGACCCCAGCATGGCCACTTCTGCAGGCCCCACACTTTCAGTCCCTTTCATCTTGAGTCCCTCAGAATACTTTGTACCTCTGAGCACAGCTACTTTTTTTTCAATGAAAAAAAAATGGTTTGATGAGTCTGAATAGTACTCATTGAGGAACAAAATGAAAATTACATGGGAGATGAGATGGTATTTTAATATTTTATGCAGCCAGAGGGGTGAGCACTTTTTATAATGTATACATGGTAAATTTTGGTCTTGATCTTCTGGGAAACCAGGAACAAAGGGTGAATACCTCTCACCCACCATGATTCCCTTTCACCACTAGCATGAATTGATATTTTTTTTTCTTTTGCCATTTTGCGTTCTTTGAGTCTGTTTTGTGATTTTTAGAAGAGGAAAGGCACATTTAGTTAAAGAAAAAGAAATCCTCACCTAATTACTTTTCCAGCTTTCTAGTAAGTTTAGTCTCCCCTGTGCACTTCCACCGTTCTCTCCCTTTTCATCTAGAATTGTTATGTTCAGTGGTAAGAAGATGGTTGACCATTATGGCAGGCCATCCTTTGTGAGCAGGTCCCTGTTACTACTCCACAAATGCCACCTGCCTCCAACTCTGAGAGAAGGTGTTCCAAACTTCATTTGTTTAGAATCGGAAATGATTTTATACAGAAAGAGTGCTCTAAACAGTGATGAGGTGCTCAGCTTGACTCCTTACTCCATATTAGGGAACTTTGTAACACTAGTAAGACTGGCCTGAGTGTCCATGGAGCTGGACCAACAAGGTACAGCCTGATCACAGCACCACTTCCTGCTAGGCACTCCCCTCCTTAGCTACCAAAATCTGCCTGACACCTAGACCAGTAGCCCTTACCGTGCTCTGACATTCCAGGGCTCTCTCCCCTAGTCAAGATCCCTGTTTCCTCAGTGCTGCTGAGATAAGTCCTTCACATAATGGTGTCCATGATGGTGTTTCATGATTTGAAATACAGGTTTCAAATTGAAGTTAACTGAGTGACAGAGGGCATGACTGGAGGAAGGAACACATATGTGATTCACTTCATTGGGATGAGCAATGGTTTCTCAGATGTTTGTTATATTGCTATATTTTTTAACTTAAATACATCCTGAATACACTATTAAATGTCTCAAATGTTATATTAGAAAATTATAATTCAAAAAGAAAACCAAAATGTTGAAGGAAAAACTGAGTATGGACAGAAACAGAAGGTCACATTTCATGAGAAAAATAGACCTAGCAAAATGTGAAGAAGCAGATCCAAAAAAGTTACCACTGCCAACTATTTTTAATATGAAAATCACCTTGTAGTATTAAAAAAGTAATTGTGTAATATATATAAATGTAATATGTGATATATAATAATAATTTTACTTTTAGTTTTCATTGACAAAAACATGTATTGAAACAAAGGTAAATACTTTGGGGTGTTATGGATCATGGCATACACGTATGTTTGGAAGCCAAATGAAGGTGAGACAGTACTTTTCTGTTTGTGGGCATTAATATCATTTAAAGTTGAGAGCAGAAAGTGGGAGAAGATGTGTTCTAACTGAGGGACCCTGAAGGATAACCAGCTGGGTCTACTCACAGAGGCTGACCTGACGCATCTGAGTTTTGAAAGCTTCTTTTTCTCTGCTGCAGAACTGGGGGGTGCCCCTATTTCTAGAAGAAAAAGTACCAACTCCCAGTGGCTACTTTGGTTGAAATCCCTGTGAGGGCTGGTGGGATGGAGAGGTTTTAGGGCTTTTTTGTTTGGGAGTAGGATATTTTAAATCAAAAACTTTTAAATGTGCATAAGACCACACACAAACTAATGACCTTAGACTGTGTTTACTTAATCCTGAAAAGTGTATTTAAAACTTATAGAAAAAGTCCAATTAGGGTAGATCTTTACCTTACTACCACTCCATTTATCTATGTCTCAGAATTGGTTCTCTCTTCAGCGCTGATGTGATGCCCACTTTTGTCCACAGTGTAATGGAAATGCCCCAGACTTAGGGAGGAGAACCTTGTGCAACCACAGCCTCAGGCCCCAGACTTCTACTCCCAAGAGGTTTCCCTAGCGTTCTCTGACTATCTATTGATCGCATTTTTTTGGATGTGTGTGTGTTCAAATGTTTTGCAGTATATTTTGAATTTAAAAGATATAACATAAAAAGATACTCTAAGCATTGTTAGGGCTTTATGTTTTTTTAAATAAAATAAAAATAAATTAGAAAAAGATATCATTGTAGTACGTTCTTTTCTGCTTTCGTTCTTAAAGTTCATTTGCCATTTTCTTTTTCAAGCCAAAATTCTGCACCGACCTTATGGGATTCCTTAGAAGAACCTGATATTCAGGACACTAGTGAATTTGAGTATTTATTCTCCAAAGACACAACTCAACAGAAGAAAAAACCTCTGTCAGAGACCTATGAGAAGAAAAACAAGGTCAAAAAGGTATTGAGCGATTATAGTCATGGTTTTAATTACGTAGACATTTTTGCCATCTCTGGGAATCCGCTATGTACTGCTGCTTTGCTTTCCCTCTGATTTCAGAAGAAGTTTTGGAAGATTTTGAGTCATAAATGGCAAAGAGGAGCCAATAATTCAAGAAATATGTGTTTTCTAATTTGGTCCTATCCTCTGAATTTTCAAAATTTAACCTAGAGTCTCAGCCATTAATTCTGTTGAAAAAAAATGTAGTATTTAATTTGCCATACATGAAAAAAGTTTGTAGGCTATATGGAAAAATAGGATTCATTTATAAATTTATTCATTTAATGAATATTTATTATGGTCTTATGGTACCAGGCTTTGTTGTAGACCTGCACTGTATAGTACAATTCATGTAGCTATTTAAGTAATAAATAGATATTCGAGCCTTCATTTTCACTATTCTCTTTCCAGTTTTGTCTTCGTGCTAATGGCTACCATATGGAATAGTGCGGAAATTAAACATTTCCATCATTACTGAAAGTTCAAATAATACCACTGTCTAAGTATTTGGAATATGTTGGTGAAAAAAGCAACTAAGCTGGTTATCCTGGCCCAATAGAGCTTATATTAACAATCAACATTGAAAACACACCCTGTAAACCCTGGGTGGAGCAGGGTAAGGAGGCTCAGCTTTGCAAGGCAGAGATGGGGTCTGCAATTCTAAACTCAGTGCAGGCCTCATTGAGAAGCTGACTTCCGAGCAAGCACTGGAGAACTGGGAGCCACTGGTCATCTGGAAGAGAATGAGTTTACAATCATGAGCAGACAGATCCAAGGCTGACTGTGGGATCTAAATCAAAAGCACTGGGCCCTCCACTCTGTGCACCTTAGTTCCTTAGCTATAACATGAGGTTTGGATCAATGTCACCTAAAGGTCCATGTATCAAAGACTTGGTACCAAAGGTCCTGTTACTGGAAAGTGGTGGGACCTTTAAGAGGGTCCCTAGTGGGAGGTCCTTAGGTCATTGTAAGCATGCCCTTGAAGGATATTATGGGACCGGAGTCTCTTTCTCTCTCTCTCTTGATCATGAAGTGAGTGGCTTGTTCTGCCACGCACCCCTGCCCTGATATACTGTGCTTGACAGAGGCCTGAAGCAATAGGGCCACCTGATCTTGCAATGGAACCTCCAGAACCATGAGCCAATGTAAACCTTTCCCCTCTATAAGTTAATTGACTCGGATATTTTGTTACAGTGACAAAAGCTAACACAACATCCACTCATAATGCTATTCTAAGTGATAATTAAATGAAGTAATGTATGTGTTGGGTTCAACATAGTTCCTGGCACACAATCAGTCCTCAACCTATGAAAGTAAATGCATTTTTGCTACTGCTACTACTTCTCTGTAATTGGTGTTTTGATAATAGCAGAGATGATGTTAAGAAAACAGAATATTTGGTTCTGATGTTGATTTTCTATGTGAGCTTTGGGCTCACATTTTCTGTCTTCTGTAAAACATGATTAACAACACTCAAATCTACCCAAACCATCAGGATGTTATAAAATTCAAATCCATGGGGATTTGAGGAAATGTTTTAAAAAGTGTATAGTACTGAATAATGTTACTATCATGATAACGTCTTTTTAAAATTATATGATGGGGTTCATCCATCAATTCATAGCTTAAGCAATGTTATAATTAGAAAAAAATGCAATTTACAGAGAGAAAATGGTAAATGTCATGGGCGCTTTCTTTTATCATATCAGATATTTCCATTGCCTTGAATTTATGAATGAAAATTATGATCAAGTTTTTCATCTCTTCAGTTCATTAGAATTTTATTGTAAAAAAAATCTCAATAGTTTGATATCAGAGCAAATATTTTAAGAGAACATATGGCATGGAAGAGTTGAATTTTGCTAATAAAACAATAAATCCCAGGCAAGAAGTCAATTGATGTACTATGATGTGAATTCGCATGCAGTAGACTTGCATAAGATGGAGAATGTCTGAGCCTTGTGACCAGACTGGCTTTTGAAATGCCATCTATAGAAACAAAAGACTATTGTTATTACATGAAAGGCAAAGGAAAAATCTTTCCAAAATTAGCCTCAGTTTACAAACTTTTTTGGGGAACGCTGCTTTGGCTAACTGGAAGTTATAAATTATATACAAAATCGTCCTGCATCCACTTATACTTTCTGTTTCTTCTTAGATGGCTGTCACTCCCTTAATTTTTCTCAGGTACCACATTGTGCACTTATAAAATGAAACATTTTCCATTTTGGTGAATGAATTTTGTTTTTAAAATATCAAAGCATCTGGTCATTTATTTCATATCTCATAATTGCTGGCCTATTCAATAGTTGGGTTTTTTTTTAAGATGGATATAGAGATACAGTTGAGGGGGAAACATTATCAAACATTCAAAAATCAATGTATATATACTTAGTTATCCAGGGCTAATGCCATATCATGGATGCCCAGCTTGGGTTCCCTCTGTTGCTGTTTTCCCCAGAAGAACTCCTGAGTTAAATAGGTATCTCGTGGAGGGCAGAGATCTCCTTCTGAGATGATTCCCCCATATTCCCACCCTCCAGTCTCCTAGGAGTTCTTTCTTCACCCACCTCCCCCATCCCCCTCAATAGTGGGTTTTAATTAAGGAAGTTAGCACTTGATGTGTATATTTTGTTCCTCTGTCTGAGGGGGGTGATCCCTTTCATTTGAACCTTCTGGATGGTGAGGTTTTATTGCCCTTAGAATCTGTGTACATGTGTGGTTTTCTGTAAGTGGAGGCAGAAATGTGAGTCTACAGAGCTCTACAGTAAGGACACTGTTTTCAGCGAGCTTTCTGACCTATCGTAGAGATGAGGTTTTAAGTTTTAAAGCAAATGATGATCTGAATCAATGCCAGAAAACTGCAGACCTATCTCCTATGAGTCTCCCCTCCATGCTTGTGGCCAGATTTCCAACATCAAGATGGGTCCCTTGATCTTCTTCAAGAGTCACATGTTAGTTTCTTTTCTCTTGAAATGAAAATGAAAACATATTTTAGAGATTGTGAGCAGCTGAGGACGTTCAACATCGGAAGCCAACTTCTTCAGCATAATTACACTGTTCTTGTACGAGACCAGGAGAACACTTGCCAAATAAGGTTTACATTATCATCATTATTATAATGATTGAACTGAAGAAAAAACTGTGTATGTTTTAAAAATCCAGCTTTCTGAATCTTGGCTTATAGGGGCTCAGCCAGCAATGAGACATAAACAGGCACATCCCTTAAATAGAGCTGGTCTTTATCCCTCTGCACATTCCACATTCATATTCCAGAAAGAATGGGCAGAACTGTCAGGAGTCTACTGAACTCAGAAACTAGTTTCTAGTTCCAGCCTCCATAATGATATTTAAATTTCCAACCTCTGGCATGAGTTTAAAGTTAGCAGATATATAAGTATTCTCAAACTGGGCAGAGCTCCTGCTCCATTATATTGTGTAGTCTTAAGTGCTGGAAGGAGCTTTCCCCAACATGTAATTCCATTCCATCATTTGGCACATTCAAAACTGAGACAAGGTGTCTTCCAGAGGTTTGCCCATCTTACCTGGGAAGACATTAATAACATCAATCCCTTGAGAGTCTGTATAAGAACCTCTGCATATGTCTGCCTTTCCCTGTTAGTGAAATGGTAATTTGCCACACCTTTGGTAATAACATTTTACTGGGATGCTCGATTTGAAGTTTATGAATGGGAGCAACTGCTACTAAGATCAGCAAGTCACAGCTACACTTGTGCAAGTCCAGAGCCTTCCTGTATTTTGAAATTATCCAAAGTGTTTTTCAGAGTCTTCCAACAGAATTTCAAATCTTTGAATAAAAGGATGTGCTTTATATGTAACTCCTCCAGCAAGGAAATATGTAGATTTGGAAGCTAGGATTTTCCTTTGACTCTGTTGATTGCATTTTAAATATTAGCTATATCAAAAAAACTAAGCATTGATTATGAAAAATTTGTACTGAACACTCAGGTGGATGGTATCCTTAATTTGTGACAGTAGACTGCCACTACAGACATAGCAGTGATCAAACCGAGAACCAGAGCTCAGGATGTCAGTGCTTGTTAGTGCCACAAACACTTGGTACTTTTATTTTTTTTCTTCTTTATAAATTTCAGAGCAAGTGATTTGACCAATTTCTTTGCTATGAAATTGGGAATAATAACTCTAACATGGCTGGAGAATAAAGGAAAATTAACATTATGAACATAATTTTCTGGGATGTTATAGTGATATCTTAGTTTCTGAACTAATGCGAAAGATTTGGAAAGAAAATATTCAACATCATTGATTCCTGATTCTCCTGGTCTTAAAACATCAGTGTTCCTTCCTGAAGCTATTTACAAATGGTGACCTTAAGGCCATGATTTTCAATATTTTTAGCAACATTTCACAACTTCCTTTAATGATGCATTCCTGTATCTACTAGTTCATCTCAGGTTGGTTTGTATACACTCCTTGCACTGTGAAATAAGTGTCCTCTGTCAATATTTCCATATTTACATTGTCCTTAAGTTACACATGCTCCTGAACAAGTCAGTACCCCATCAGGATTCAGAAATCCATCTTCATTATCTGAGATTCTCTCTCCTGACTTCTGTCAATAAAGTAGCTACGTTCATAAGCTCTCCAATTGCATTCCAAACTTGGCCGTCAGCTTTCTGAGACTCAGTATGACCTGCCAATGTCCCTCCTCTCTTGAAATGCCATGATCTGACTTTGAATTATAAATCATCGCTGTTTCCTCTTCTGTAAGATGTATAAAAGCCGGCCTCTCCCTTCTATCATTTTAGTAGACATTTGTTCAGAACTAATGAGATGCTGGCTGTTTCCTCCGAGCACTTTGGGGGAGGTGGGCTGTGATGGTTCAGCTGACACTAGTCTGTTGAAACTCTGTGGTGCCAAAAGCCTTCGACATTGATTGTAATTTGGTCACTTTGGCAATGATCATCGCTGTAATTCTCAAATCCTAGACTTTGTGTCTCAGTGTATTGGGGAGGGTTGAAGGGTGGAAGAGGAACATTGTTTGGAAATCTGAACATAAATTTATAGGGTTTTCATAACCTGTTGCCTTCCAAGTTTATATTGTTTCAGCATTTGTGACAAAGATGATTTCTCTTGGCTGCCTTGGAAAGGTATGTGTATTATTTTTTCCCCTGGGGCAGGGATCAGTTTGTCTACCTTTTCACATTTCTCGAGTCTTTGATAAATGAGAAGTGAGCAAGGGGTTATCATCTAAAGGATGTCTGTGTGTTGATGGAACCAATAATGAGCTAGGATTGTCCCGACTCCTTGAGTAGGATGTAGAATGGTTAGGGTTTGCCTATTCTGCAGCCTAGAAGATACCTGACTGGCCAAACTGACCCAAAGGAAGCAGCGGCTCCTACTCCATGACAACCACCAGGTTACAAAAATTCTCCTTGCTAAGTTTTATTTGGAAATGGGATGACCCAAAAAGTGAGGTTGTACATTTACTTTATTTGCTTATTTTTTTAAAAAAGTGGTTAGAACTTGTCAAATATGGCTATCAATGATTCTTTCAGAATGTTGAATCTGAATATTATTCTTGGAGTTGAATTGTGTTTCTCTCATTGGCTGTTGAACAGAACTTAATTTGGGCTTGTACCTCAAGCCAGCTGCAATGTCATTAAGATGCTCATTACCTACCCCAAACCACAAGAGGGCACCTTAGAATGCTGCGACACAGAGCTCAGTTCTCTCCCATCCTTGAGCATGGGGAAATGGAACCACGGAGAGAGTAACTGTCACTTAGCACCCTCTTTAGTCTTGTTAAGTCTCTTTGTTGTGGGCCAGCAGGCCAGTTTTCATAGCATATTGCCTACTCACAGTATTGGGAGCCAAATCCATATTAGAAAGGCTTATAGGTATTAGTAGGATAAGATCATTCATAGGCATAGTTCCAGTGCTTTGAATGAATGTCTGAAGCTTAAAAAATGACATATTAGACTTAACCCCTTTGGGTCTGATTCAAGAACTACTACCACATACATGTAATATCTTTAAAATCTTGCATATGAAGAGAGTGAAAATTTATTTTAATATAGATTTGGTGTTATCTAATGAGAAAATACAAACAAAATGTGATTAGACTTTACTAGATATTCTATAAGGGAACCACTCTAAATACATGTATTTTTCAAAAGCATGTAATCTGTTCCTTCTAGTTGAGGAAAGTTTTGAAGTCGTGTGCATATTTTCTTGAGGCTCATTCATTTACCCTCAGCACAGGCCCTTTTCTAAGACAGTGAGGTATGCTGGAGCTTGGGATGGGCTGGAGCTGAGCACCTGTCTTGGGACCTTGATGGTGGCAGTCACTCCTCTGTCCTCCAGTTCCCGGCTAGAAGTATGTGGAGGATATAACAAGAATATGGGAAGACCTGATGTGTATACTTAAGTCACATATCCAGATTGCATGGGTGCTTCACAACTGAACTTGAAAATGCTTTGCAGAGTAAATGAAGGTCACAACAGCGCCTTCGTGTGTGCATGACCGTGCAGGCACATGCTTCATATGAACAGAAAGAACTCCTGATAGCGTTGTATTTATTTTCTCAAATGAAAATGACAATAGGAGATATCACTAGTAGTAACAATGCTAATGTTCAGTGGGTTTTGGTTATGTTGTTTGCCATATATTAACTTATTTAATCTTCAGAACTCAGTGAGCTGGTTACTATTATTATTCTCATGTTTAGATGAGGAAACTGGAGCCTAGTAGGGTTGAGGAACTTGCCTATCACCGTACAACTCATAGACGGCAGAGCAAAGAAGGGACCCCAGCAACAAGCTCAGAGCTTATGTTCTTAATTACTTGAAAGATAGAATGTTGGTCTAAATTCAATTACAATCTTAACTTTTAAGTTCACATGGCAAAGCCTGAACTTTATTTCCTGGTCATTGTACAGTGAAAGAAGCACTGGTTTGGTGTCAGTAGATACTGTTTATACTTCTGACAATGACCCTTGCCAACTATTGAGTCCTAGACAACTATTGGGTCTCAGTTTTCTCATCTGTCAAAAGATAAACTTTAATTTGAAAAATTCCAACACACTGATCAGTGCTTCCATTTTGCAGATGTGACATTCAAAATCCACCAGTTTTCATTTTACTTTATTTATTAGAAGAAAGGTAGACAAGGCTATCACATGAACCATCATCTTTGCCCTCAGATACAGGCACATTCTGATAAATCAGGCTGCCGTAAAACATCACTAGCATTTTGGTGAGTCATAGGGACTTGGGCACTCAGGGAATAATTGTGCTTTTAATAATCTTCCAGTCTTCAGAGTTATTTTCAGATAAGCCAAGTTTCTTTATGTCCTGGCATATTAAAGTACTGGAAACATGATGGGAAGATTTCAATGGAAATTAGCCAGCGATCCCTTCTTGACCGTAACCAGTAAGCAGTTGCTGTGTCTGGTCATGTGACCTTATGTTCTTTAACTAACGTGACATCTGGAGTGGAGAAGTTTAAATTTTCTCTTTCTGGGTGCAACATATCACAACTTATCTGCATGTGGACACTTCACACATACTTGTAAAGCAGTGTGTGCAAGTGTATCAGTAGCACAAAACCCTGAATCTGAATCTTGCTTAGCTACTAACATAGAACATATCACAAAGCAGGCTTCCCATCACAGTGCTTCTCTCTTTGAGGATACAGTATTCCTTCATCACAATGGTCCTCACGTAACAAAAATGCATCTGGCAGCAGTAGCCCTTGGTCGTTGGTTGAGCTGGTCAGTGCCCGTTGGACTGGCATGGTCTTGTCAGCCTTTCCTCCATTTCCTTAGTTTCCAGGGCCCAGAGGCCAAGAATTCAGGTTGCACCAGACAGTGCTGTCCACTTATTTCCTAGGGGAGTCTGGCTTGACACCAGCACTATGGCCACGTTTTCAATTTTTGATAAAATACCTTTGACCCAGTGCTTGATTTCATTTAGGCCTGACCTGATTTCTCTCCAGCTGAGGCTAATTTGCATGGCTGTAAACACGGTCCCTACAAAGCTCGCCAACTGTGATAAAAGCAAAGGAAACCTGAGACCACTGGAAACTCAAAAATCCGCCTTCAGTATCCTAGGCTGACTGAATCACGCCTCAGCCCAGGAGGCTGCCAGCCTGCAGCAGCTAAAGAAATGTTATTCTGATTGATCTGATTAGGGCAGCAAGGTTAGCCATGGTCAATTTACAAAGACAGTATGAGAAGAAATCATGTGTGTAGCCCTGTTATGGGTCAATGAGGCCCCTGCCAGAAGTTATGAAAAGCCACTGCTCTGCCAGGACCATTATCAAATCTCCTGGGTAGGGTACAAATGGGATTGGAGGTTTAGGGACCCCTCCAGTAGAATGAATGACAAAAGGGATTGGACTGCTAAGAGCTGGTGAATCACATTTGCTTCCAGCGGGATTCCTAAGCTGCGAAGCCCCTGCCTTGTGAGTGGGGGAGCCTGGGAGTTCCCCAGTGCAGTGTGAGGAGTGGAAGGGAGTGGAAAGACTGATTTGACATGGACATGGGGCTCTATGTTGACCCACAGAAGCAGCCAGATGGAACCTATTGGGCATTTTGATCCCTTCCTTCACCACAAAAGTGGTTTAATTGGGATCTGGCTCCAGGCCCTGGTTACTAAATAACCTGAGTTTTAGTGTTTTCATTTTCATTAATTAACTTTTATGCTGGGTACCTTATTAGTCACATTAAGGCATTTTGCATGTGCAGAATATCCTAGGAGGTGAGAAGGAGGTCTTTAAAAATAGCAAAGAGCTGCAAGTACCAGGGGGTTAATTCATGACCTAATTATCACATTGCTTTTTACTCTCCTGTAGACAGTCTTGTACAACTTTCTTAGTGTAACATAAGCACGGCAAAAAACTTTTAAAGTTTGTTTTCAAATGGTCATTGCATTCACATCGATTCAGAAGATTTTTGGGTATTGCTCCCTGGGTGTGGTTCTCTTGCACCTTGTTCAGTTCAGGAACATAAATGTTCCTTGCAACACTGGGGTAAGACATGTTAATTAACAAAGATTTATTTAAAATTAGGCCAACAGAAATCCACACTGCTTGAGCTGGGGCTCATTATAGATAGATCACTCTGTACTATAATCATGTTACTAATGGAAAAAATGAGGTATTGAGATGATCGTTTGGAGAAGAATGTGATTCAGAATGTAGCAGTGAAACCCCTGAAGCACGTTATGTTTAAGATACTTTAGGAAGACCTTGGAGAAGCTGGGTCATGTGATACTTTCTGAAAAACAGTCCAGTTTAGCCTAGCCATTAAATTGCCATCCACTGGGGCTGGAGTGGTGGCTCAGCAGTTACAGTGCTTGCCTGGCATGCACAAGGATGCGGGTTCCAACCCCAGCACCATGTACACAATGAAGTATTGGAGCAACAGAAACCAGATGAAAAACTAAGAATAAAATTGATTCTTTCTCTTTCACTCACTGTCTTTCTCTCTCTTGAAAAAAATAAAAAACAAAAATAAAGTGCCACCCACTGACAGGCCTCTGACATAGAAGGCATAGGGAGGAGTAGGTAGGACTAGGACCAATGCAGAGTTTCCACCTATCAGGTGGGACCTTGGTATTTGCCTGAGCAACAGGAAGTCTGTGACAAGGCTGTGGTAGAGACCTGAACTCTAGGTTTCCAGCCAGCTGCTTCCTACCCCACACCCAATGCAGTCGGGTCCTGACTAAACTGTTCTCGAGGTGAGTATAAGAGGGCAGAGGGGGCTTTAGAAAGGCTTGGCATTTTGAGTCATCTCTTCCCTTATGGGACAAGGGTTTCCATCTTCCCAAAGCTGTTATGTTAAATCCCCCACCCATCTGTACAGTTAGAATAATGATCAGACCTACTTTAAGGTGTGATTGTGAGTGTTTAAAAAAAAATGTTTTACATGTTTTGCCAAGTGCCCCTAGAGTATTTGCTGCTTCTCAACTGTCACCACCATCATTACCATCCTCAGGAAAAGGAACAAGAGTGATGAAAAAGGCTCTAGGATCACCCCAAAGGGGAGCCAAAGGTTGGAGCGATAATCTGAAGCTTCATCGCTCACTCTTTGAGTGGTGGCTCCTAGGCTCCTGAGGGCTAGCAAGAAATCTATCCTCACCACCCTACCCCAGTTTTTTTGTTTTGTTTTCTTTTTGTGGCAGGAGCTATGCAGTTAAAGTAAATGAATTTTAGCCAGGTCGTCAGTGATGCATATCCTCAGTGTGTGCCAAGGTAAAACAATGAAACAGAACAAAAAGACGATAAAACACGTCTCTGTTTTCTAGCACTGCCTGTGGCTTTTGTGGCAGCCTGCGTTTGTCTTACAATTTAAAACATGCCAGCTGATGGCAGGTAGCATAGTGTGGCCTCCTTAAATCTTTGTAGAACATGATAGGGAGTAATAGATGTAAACATGTGTGAGACTGGGGCTGTAGCTCAGGGGGATAGCATTTGCCTGGCATGTGCAAGGTTTAATCCCCAGCACAGCAAAACACAACAACCAAAAATATAGAATGACTGATTTAGAGAATGGTCAGGCTCTTAAAGTATGTTATCTCAGGTTGTTTTCTCTACTAGCTATTAAATAGATTGAATTGACTATCATATTCCATTAAATTTTATCATTCTACAGAAATATAATTTTAAAAGTCAAACAGTATCAAAAGACTTAAGGCAAAGTTTTGCAGATTTCGGCAGGTTTTTTTGTATAGTGCACGTCCTTGTGATCAAAATGAAATTAAGTTAGAAATCATATATCAATAACAAAAGGATAGCTTCAATGTGTCAGTATAAAAACCCCCTTACCTTTCAAAATTTATAATCATAACCATAAATAAGTCATGTGTCAAATTAGCTATAAGAAACTCACAAAACATAACAATAACAACAAAGAGTATATACAAAGAAGATATAGCTAAGATGTAAGATCATGAGGATTTCAATTAGGAAGATAAAAAGTAAGTTAAGCTGGACTGGAGCAGTGGCTCAGCAGTTACAGTGCTTGCCCGGCATGTGCAAGTACACAGGTTCAAACCCAGCACCCACGTAGACAACTAAGTGTCAGAGCAATGAGGACCATGTGAAAAACTCAATAAAAATTGATTCTCTCTCTCTCTCTCTCTCTGTCACTCTCTCACAATCCTTCTCTCTTAAAAAAAATAAGCCTCTGAAATTAGTAGATAGAAAAAAGAAAATTAGGTAAACCAAAGCAATCAGAATAATTTCCTAATAATTTCCATTAGTCTGAATAATAAGAAAATGCCATTTTTACAGATCAGATATATACACTTGCATATGGTTCAACTTTATACAATTTTAAAAGATGAAATGGAAATTTTAAAAAATTACAGAAGATCAATAAAGAGGAAAGTTTGGTTTTTTTTCTTTTTTTAAATTTTTTTTAATTTTAAATTTTTTATTTTTGAACAACCTTACAAGATTTTAACAAAATAATATAAAATGTGTATAAAATGTGTATATATTCTGGATATTGCTTTTAAAGCAGTAACAACATTCAAGAGCTTTTGGCAAAAATGGGTAAAACAAACACAAGAATATCAGTAGAGTGAAAGTAAATGTAACTACACATGCAAAGAAATGTGTAAGATCACACTGCAGACAGACTTTTGCCAACAGATGAAAATAAGATGAGATGACTTCCTAAAGTATACCAATCATCAAAACAGGAAGAAATAGAACACCCAAATAGTCCTATAAGTGTTAAGGAAATTAGATCAGTAGTTTAAAATTGTCTCACAAAGCATCAGGCCCAGACTGTTTTATTGCCCCCAAATTTCCTTCTTATACATAGGCTTTAGGGGATAGAAAATCATGTTAAATTCATATCTAGTGTATGTAACCTCTATAGCATTGCCAGACAGGACAGGAAATAAAAAACAATTATGGGACAATTTTTCTTGTTGATATAGATGTGACGATCCTGACCAGAGTATTACCAAAATGAATCTAGCAATGTTTGTTGATTGAATGTGATTTATTCCACATTTGATTCAAAATTTGGTATTTTCTGTAAGTTAATAATTTTAGGGGAGAAAAACTACATGATTATCCCAAAAGATGATAGAAAACCATTCCATTCCATATCCCTATGATTTATAATGAAATTTTATAGCTTATTAAATATGGAAGGGAATACCTTTACCCCCTGAAGAGTGTCTATAAAAAAGGCATATGACAGAGGCATATTTTGTGAAAACTTGAAAAGTGTCTTTTTGAGATGAGGACAAAAAAGGAATACTACTTCTGCTTCTTTTATTTAATATATGGTAGAAACCCAAGCCAGGCAAAGAAATTGTAATAAGGCAAAGAAATTGAAATGAAGTATATTGGAAAGGAAGAAATGAAACCAGGCTGTTTACCGAGACTGAGATTTTCTGTAGAAAAGATCTCTGTATGCCTGGTAGACAAAATATCAGCAAATGTATTAATCACATTTTTATACGGTAGCAATAAGTAGAAAAGGCAATTTAAAAAATCATTATGGGAACATAAAATACCTAAGAGTAAATCTAAGTGGATATAGTTAAGATTTAATGTAGAAAATGTTAAGCTTTATTGAGAGCATTTAAGCAGATTTAAAAGGATAGACCGTCTCTTCTTGAATGGGAAAGCCAATATTATAAAGATGTCATCCCAAGTGGATTTTTAGTTTCAAAGCAAATCCAATCAAAATCCAAGTGGGATTATTTGGAATTTAATAAGCTTATTCTAAAATCTATGCAGAAGAACAAGGCTTCAAATCCAAATTATTCCAAAAAACAAAACTGAATAGAAGACTCATTCCATCTCATATTAAAAAAATAAGATAATAAATAATAAGGTAGCTATACAGGGGCAGTAATTGGCATAAACATAAAGAAAGATGAATGTGGGGGTTGGAGTGGTAGCTTGGTGGTTATAGTGCTTTCCTGGCATTCGTTGAGCATACGGGTTTGAACCCCAGCACCACATACACAACAAAGTATGGAAGCAACAAAAGCCACATGAAAAATTAAATAAAATTGATTCATACTCTCTCTCTCACACTGTCCCTTTCTCTTAAAAAAAAAAAGATGAATATGGTATCTCAGATCAGTGAGGAAAATCACCTCTTAAAAGAAGTATTTTTAAAAGTCAAGTAAAAATGATGTAAAAGGAAAGAAAACAGATTTTAAAAATCAATTCTACACATATTAAGCACATCAATGTGGCCGGAAAAAAGTTATCATTTTAGAAAAGAATGTATTAGCATATCTGTTGACCTCACATAGTAAAGGCAAAAAAAAAAAACCCTAAAGTAATAAGAAATGTGCCTACTTTAAAGTAAAACTAAATTAGAGAACCCTTATTCATCAAAAGGTACAATAGAGTATGAAAAGATAGCCACAAGCTTAGAAGAAGACATCTGTAATACACACAACTGAGTAAGAATTATTATCCAAGAGGTATGTAAAAGTTTTCCAATTAGTCATAAAAAGCCCAACTTCCAATAGAAAGATGGGGAAAAGATAGAAACAGGATTGTCATGGAGTGAATGACCAATAAACATACAAAAAGATGGATCAACAAACCAGCCATTAGGAGATCCAAAATAAGACTATACTGAGAATGCTGCTCTGGACCCAGTGGTTTAGCTAAAATTAGAAATTATTGCTGGAAATGCTGGGAGGGTGTGAAATAGTAACTCCCATTGCTGCTACTGAAAGGGTTAGTTGTCCCATGTACTTGGAAAACAAGTTTGCTCTGTCTAGTTCATGTGAACATGTGCATACCCTCTGCCTAGTTTTTTGCACATTTATACCAAGAGACACATAATGAAAATACTTAAAATACCAAAACCATGATAATGTTCACATTGTCCATCAACACTGAAGTGTACAAATGAACTGAGATACAGTCACACAATAAAATACAATACAGCTTTGAAAAAGCGTACTAAAACTACCTGCACCCACATTGATGAGTTGTAAACGTGATATTCAATGAAATATCAGGTCTCAAAAGAACAACTTTCCTGCCTTCCCCAGCATATGATGCTTCTCATTCACCTGTGTCTAGTATGTACCTTCAACCACTAGGCCAACTGCTTCTAACTTGACATTTTCTGTTTTTAAATTAAAGGGACCTGTTGGTTTTGCTGAAAATAGATTGTGTGTTTCAGATCCTTAATCTCATTATTTTGGGACAGTTTTATAGAAGAAAAGGAAATGGAAAGGCCTTTACTTCCTGAAACTCAAAGTAGTTTTGATTTCTACTTCTTGGAGGCTCTTTCCTTGTTTGCAGCATGGTTGATTAGGAATGAGTATCTTTCCTGGAATGACACGTATTCAAGTGATACAACCTTAGACAGCTCAGCAACTCTGCAAATCATTTATCGTGTCTGTCACACTCTTGTCTGGATGAGAGATCCCTTAGGGTGTGTATAACCCCGATTCTGCTCTAGATGGGTTTGAGACTTCACTCTTCAGGGATGGCATAGAGTAGATATTTTAGATCACTATAGTACTCCATTTACATGAAGATGAAGGGAGTAAAATGAGTGCTCATTTCCCATAATTAGGGGAAATGTGCTAGGATATGTGCTGCGAATCTTACCAGGATCTTGTAGCAGTTTTAAATTATGTGTAGATGGTAGTATTTCATCTTTGCTTTCTTATTAACTTTTTCAGAATCTTTTATGTGTATGGAAGGAACCCAGCCTACTAGAAGCAATAAGGTTTTTAAGTCAGTGTTGTTATCCAGAAAATTAAGAGAATAGAATGACTTGGGCTGTGAACAGCGTGCATTATAGATATTGTGGAAAATCAAGACTGTGTGAAAGCTTGTTCTAGGTGAGCTATGTCTGCAAATTAAAACAAAGTCACCTAGGTATCGTCAGAGGAGCAAGTGTTCCCTTTGAGCTCTCTCGGTTGTTACCATCCAGTGAGTCTTGGCCCTGAAGCTAGGGGTGCTCTCTGTTGATAGCTCTTCCCCGTCCAGACAGGAGTGGGAAAGAGCCAGGTACTTTGCATTGTGGATACGTTCAGAATCAAAGGCCATCCATCATTTCTGATATCTTGAATGCAATGATTATCATGTCAAAGACGTATGATGACGTTGAAGATTATAACGTTCCTGTTGCCCATTATCTCTAACCAGCTTGGAGTAAGTAATTATTAGCATGTGTTTGCTTCAAAAGTTTAACACTCTAAATTTTGGATATAAAAGCACTATTTGAACCACCATGGTTTATAAATGAGACTAGGCTCAAGGTTTTATTATTAAAGGATAAATTGTATGGACAAGATAGGAAGTCCAAAGGTTATGCAAACTTTGTTATTTAAAGATTTTAGGAGTCTAAGATGTATACTTGTTATTGGTCTTACATGAGGAAATGATTTGTGATCCTTATCAACTAAGTAGATAACATTTAACTAATACTCCATAGAGATTGATAGAGAAAGGAGCACACTTGGATCTAGTTATCTAACAGAAATAAGTCTCTGGTGATCAGGGATTATGCAAACATATAGGCATACATATCAAGCACTATGCTATGCATTATTATAGGCAATGACCACCTGAGAATTTAAGAGAAATATAAGACTACAGGCCCTGTATAAATTTCCTAGGGCTGACCTAACAAACCTTCACAAACTGGTGACTTAAAAAAAATTTAATGTCTTATGATTCTGGATTCTAGAAATTCAAAATTAAAATATCAGGGAGTCATGGTTTGGTAGCTTTGGTCCTGTCCGAAGATAGGGCAGTGAATGTCCTGATTTCTTTTGATCATTTCTTCTTTCAAGATTCATAACCAGTGGGAGAAGGCATGTTGGATTTGTTGGATGGCTTACTTTCTATATAACATAAAAACTCCCAAACCGTACTACCCCTCTTGCTGTACGCCGTGCCCAGCCACAGCCTTCACCTGCTGGGGCCTCCTCTACATTTGCTTTCTGAACAGAACCCATCAGTCTCAAAACCAATAAAAGGGTTTTTGTGTCTCATCAGTATAGGGATACGATGCCAAATGTGTTCTCAGACTCAGGACAGAATGACAATTTGCCTTTTCACTTTTCTTGGTGAAGAGCCTAAGTCCTTAAAGTAAACTTCATCTGAGCAATTTTATGTGTCCCCAAAAATAAGATCATGGAAGAGATTCAGACTTAACAGTTCGACCAAACAGTGAAGCTTAGTTTCCCTTGAATCATTTAATGGGGAAGATTATCAGGCTGCGTGTGGAAAGCTCATTTAATGGCACTATCAGGCCAGGTGACAGAAGCCTCTACCCAGAAGCACACCAGGCCATGCTGGCCATAAGCAGCTAGGCCTTGTTTGCACCAAGTCAATTGACATTTCTTGATATGGTGCCGTGGAGCCAGCCAACCAGCAACTCTGGGTGTGATGCCAAAGAATGGAGGGGGTGCAGTATGGGAGAAAGGAGAACAAGGAGCCTGAGTCAGCATTTATTCTCCTGAGCACCTGCCAAGAAAGGGATGCCGATTCCAAGGAAGTGCTCAGTCTCCCTGAGGAGAGAAAGCAAGATGGCTGCCAACTCTGGTTCTGCTGTTCCTTCCAGCTGGCACCCATTCCTGGCACTGGCAGGCAGGAGTAGTCGCTTACCTGTCTCATCTCCAGTCATGACTATGTTGCAGACAGCACTTAAGGCACAAGAATAGCTGCAGTTATCAAGAGGAACTGTGTCAGTTGCCTCCTTCCATGACTGTGTGTGTGTGTGTGTAAGTAATGTCTGCATCCTTAGGCTGCCATGCGCCTCATCACCTTACATCCGTGTCACTCCTTGGAACTTCTTTCTTTTGGGAAATTCTCTATTTTCAAAATCAGATTTTTTTTATTATTTATAAAACAAATTTCAGTTTGTGGTATGTGAGTGGGTGATATTTTAATGAGAATAAAAATTAAGCATAAGTTCTCTGATACTCCATTTCTCATCCAAGAAGTTGATGCTGTCTCGTTGAGCCAAAGTTTAGATTTCATACTAACTTATATTTGTGATTTGGAGATAACCAGGCTAAAGTATCAATTCAGTCATCAAACTTGTATCCCTTTGGATAGGTACATTAGTTTCTACATCTCTAACATAGAATTCTGCTCTCCAACCCAGTCCCCAAGAATGTCTTAAAGATAAACCCAGCAGTCATTATGAAAGTACCTTGAAACCCATGGCTTAGGAATGTAAAAGATCAGTGTTAATAGACCAGTTGGCTTGTGCCCAGTGGTATATATGATTCATGCTGGCCTGTTAAGGTCCACACTTCGGAACAGTAATGGGATTTGGTTAGTGCTGATGTAAAGCATAGGAAAAAGATATTAGTAGTCTGAAGACATGAAAATAGAAGTTGTGTTTCTTAGAATTTTTCTTTAGGAGACTTAAATTATCTACTTTGCATGTTCTTTCTACTGCATTGTTCTGTTTGAGAGAGGCAAATCTTGTACCCACTTGCTCTTTAAATCTGAAAATGGACTGCATGTGGATATTTGATGGATATTATTTCTACCGAAGTAAATGCCTGTGCACATAAAAGGATTGGTTTGTTTGTTTGTTTTATGGGTGGGGTGAGCAATTGATTGAAACAGAAAAGGCAGCGATTTTCACATGCACTTATTTATTTGAAGTGATGAAAATATGTTCATTGATGATAATCCATGTGGCTGTATTGAAATAAGCATGATGTCTGATTGCCAGGTTCTATGATAAAACACACTTCCTTCCCTGGAGATTGAAATCCTGTGACTGAAACTGAAAAAGTTCAAGTGCAAGAACTGAGCCTAGGAACAAAATATCCCCTTGATCTTGTATAGGTCTGAATGCTTTTGTGTCTAGCAGAGGTATAGATGCAAATTGCAAACAATTTCTTCTGTCTTCCAAATTGCAGACAGAAGGCCCTATGGAAGAAGTCTTCTAGGCTGCTCTTAATTTTGTAGCTGCACCAAAACTCACTCAGCTGAACATGCTTCCAGCATTCATGATGTCTTCAGAACCATTTATTTTTATTTTTACTTTTGGCCTTGTCTGCCAAGCTCAGGCAGAAAGTTGAAGATATATATGGATTTTCTGTACATGTGAAAGTCCCAATGGACCTGGCAAGAATTCTTTCTCAGTCTATCTGGCAAGGCTTTTCTAGCTGAGTGGTTAGGGTGTGGTTTTTCCAGTGTAGCAAATCTTTCTTCCCATTTTTTGTGTTAATTCTTATTCAAAGAGGAAAGTTTAAAAAAAAATCCATATATGTGAGAAATAATAATGATTCGTATATACTGGATCAGCATACAGGTTTGGGCAGTGTGAGGTGTGGGTCTGCCCTTCCCTGCCCTGGAAGGCATTCTGAGAGCTCCTTAGGTAGTGTAATCACACGCATGTGTGACATGCCCTAATCCTGGCATGTGGCAGGAGCCTGGAAAGGCTTTGCCTTAAACTAGGCATGTCTAATAGTGTTTAACACAACCTGTGAGTTTGCCCCTGTACAAGGTCAGCTTGTAGGTCAGTGGAACGCTGCCCAAATTGCATTTTCCACAGACTCTAATTATACCTAGGAGAAAACCATGTGCTGCCAAGTTCAGCTGACTCCAGATAGGGCTGAGATAAACTGAGGGCTTGCTAACATTCCTCAAAAACTGATTTTTAAGACTCTGATATAAAGCATCTCTTGTTAAGAGTGATTTGAGCTTTATGAAGGAACTTAGTGTAGGGGATAGTGACCAGCTGTTGTCTGCCTTCCCTGAGAGCACAAAAAAGGTGATTCAGGATGAGAACAGGAGGAATTTGAGGCAAACATAAAGTAAAACACTTCAATGCCAAAGTCACTTAATACTAGAAAATGACTGAGGATTATTACAAATCAAGTAAGATGAAAGAAAAAAATTAGTTTGTGTTTACAATTATCTGAAGCAGGACTGTTTTATTTGGAAAAATGGCTTAAATATATGTGCACTGTATGAATGTTATTTTCTTAAAGTGTGCACATTCTCTGAAATAAGATACATATTTAAGTATGCAAGTTCTAGGCCAACCCAAAGGCAGAAGGATCAATTAGGCAAAATTTACATATTTCTTCATTGCTAAGGGTTAAATGATTCCAAAAATCCAACTCAACAGTGTGGATATTGGATGAACAAAGTTTTATAAATAGTCATACTCTTCAGTAAATGCTTTCTGAAGTATCTTCCCTAAATGGACTGGAGTAGGGACTTTTTTCCAAGAACCTATGTGGAATGAAGTCACGTTTAGTACTTATGATATAAATTCTGTCTACTGGCTCTGCATAAACATGGAAAATCATTAATTTGACACTGATGTGATGAAGCTGTGCCCTGAGAGAGCCAGGAATTCTACCAATGTCCAACAATCAAATGTGATGGACGGATCTCACGGTTTCCTGTAATGTGGAAGCCCGTACTGCTGGCTGGTACCGCTGCCTGGAAGAACCTTCAGCGCAGCAGCCATGTAAGATGGAAACAGTCCATTTTGCATGTGTAACCAGACCATGGCTTACAGTGTCATTTGAGGTTCAGGACCTGCAAAGCTAATTTCTCAACTCTGCTCTGTGGAGAGGCTTTCTAAAGGTGAGACTTTAGACTTTGTTCAGGAAGAAGGCACTGGATCTAACATTCTTTAAGGACTGTCTTTGGGTAACCTGGAGAAAGAAAGAAAACTTCCTCTTTAAATCAATCTCCATTTTGAGGGATCATGTAGAAAGAATTAGAAACTACTGATCCCTAAAAATAGCTCTCTTATGTCTTAGTTATTTATGGTTCCCCTGGAAACTAGTCTTTGAACTCCCTTTGAATGAGATGTATATACAGACACAATCTTGGTGTCCTTTGCAGGAGACATGGGAGTGTGCTTAATGTAAGGGCTGTTGGATGGACCAACTGCTTTTCAGCATTGATGGGATGATGAGTAAGGGAGGGCCTAGAGAGAGAAGGCTGGTCTCCTGACTTTTAGCAGCAAGTTCACCGGATCCTGACGCCAACCATTCTACCACTGGCCAAGGGACCATGAAAGCTCAGCATGCAAAAGCTGAAAGCAGAGGGAGGGACTGTTGTGTTTCTAACCAGTCTTCATTTCTGTATTTCTGCTTAGATTATTTTGTTGGGAACCTTTGACTTTAGGTCCGACAATTGTTTAAAAGTTGTTAAAATAGCATAGGAGAGTAAGAAACGGATTACTTAAAGAATGGGTTGGTGTGGAGTAATTAAAAATTTTATTTAATCATTTTGATGTAACTTTCATGTTATAAATTCTGTGGTTATTTAAAATAATGTTAGCTAAATTTCCTATTATAAAAAAGCAGAATATTAAATATATGGCCATCTCAGGCAGCTTAGAATTCTGAAAAATTCCAGGGGCTGGAGCGGTGGCTCAGCGGTTTCGGCGCTTGCCTGGCAAGCACGAGGACCCGGGTTCAAACCCCAGCACCACGTACACAACTGAGTGTTGGAGCAACGAAGGCCATGTGAAAAACTAAATAAAGTTGTTTCTCTCTTTCTCTGTCTCTCTCACTGTCCCTCTCTCTTTAAAAAAAATAAATAAATAAATAAATTCCAGATAATCATCATGATCACCAGTCCACAATGTTCAGTAAATAAATATGCAAATGTAAAAAGCATAATGAAGTGAGTTTAAGTTATTGCAAGCCCAATATATATAACATAATCTAATAATATCATCAATGAACACATAGTTCAACTTCCTTCTCTCCTGTTTGAATGCCTTTTATTTATTTATTAACTAATTGCTTTGGCTAAAATTTCTAGTACTATTGTTGAATAAGATTACCAAGAGAGGACAAGCTTGCCTTGTTCCTGATCTTATAGGAAATACTTTGTTTTTCCCTATTTGGTCTGATGTTGTCTAAAAGTTTGTCATTTATAGCCTTTATTATTAAACCAAATATTTTACTTTACTATTAAATCACTAAAAAAGTGAAAAACTATTTTACCTATTTTTTGCTGACATTTTAAAAAATATTAATGCTAGAGTGGATGTGGGAATAGGAAAACAGTTACTTCACCAAATACTTGGCAGGGGTGTAAATTCCTAACATCTATTAGAGACAATTTGTCAACATATATCAAATCTTTTATAAATCTTTCCTATAGAAATACAGACTCATTTGACTAAAGATGTAACTATATGAGGGCTTATTGTAACTTTTTTTTTTCTGTACCAGGGATTGAATCCAAGGGTAGTTTATCACTTATAGTATATCAACAAGCAGACCAATAAAGATATTGTGGGAGAAGGAGAAGATTAAAGGGAAGAAAGTACATTTAAAGAAATAAAATGCCCCAAAACTTCCCATTCTGGTTAAGGAAGTAGATCTACAGATTTAGGAAGCCCTGTGGATCCCAACAAGGAAAATCCCAAAAAGAGCTTATCAAGATTCATTATTATCAAATTGTCAAAGGTCAAACACAGAAGGAATTTTGAATATAGCAAGAGAAAAAAGCAGCTTGTTACATATAAGAGCATCTGCATATGACTGTCAGTGGATTTCTCAGCAGAAATTTATAGACCAGAAGGATAATATATTTAAAATATTGAAAGAAAACAATCAATATCATGTTTAATAAAACTGTTCTTGAAAAATGAATAAATAAAGATTTCCTGAGATCAACAAAAGTTGAAAGAGTATATCTCCACTTGGCTTGCCTTACAAAAAATGATTGAGTTTTTTTAGTTGAGACAAAGAGATACTACATAGTCACACAAAAATATATGAAATTACAAAACTTACTGATAAAGGTAAATTTATTGCCAAATATAGGATACCATAAGGGTGGCAAGTAAATCACTTAGCTGTGGTACAAAACTTAAAAGGCAACCATAAAAAATAAATATAACTATAAAATATGATAATAAGGAATATAAAAAGGTGTCATTTGTGACATCAATTACAAAAATTTAAAGTTGGTAGAGAAGTGAGAGAGTGGAATTTTTGCATGCGATTGAAGTTGTCAGTTTAAAATAGATTGTTTCAAATGTGTTGTGTCAGTCACATGATAACCACAAAGAAAATGCCTAGAAAAGGCACACAAAAGAAAATGAAAAAGGAGTCAAAGTGTGTCACTGTAAAAAATGAATAAAACAGGGGCTGGAGCGGTGGCTCAGCGGTTTCGGCGCTTGCCTGGCAAGCACAAGGACCTGGGTTCAAACCCGAGCACCACGTACACAACTAAGTGTTAGAGCAACTAAGGCCATGTGAAAAATAAAGTTGTTTCTCTCTTTCTCTGTCTCTCTCACTGTCTCGCTCTTTAAAAAAAAAAAGAATAAAACACAAAAAAAGGACAGGAAGAGAGAAAGGATGACTAAAAAGCTACAGAACAGACAAAAAAGTTAACAAATTTGCGATAATAAGTCCTTCCCTGTCAGTTGTTACTTTGTGTGTAAAAGGGTGTATGGACAGCCAGGGATTGTGCTTATACCTATAATCCCAGCAGCATGGGAGGCCAAGGCGAGATGATCACAAATTCAAGGCCAGCCTTGGCAACTAAGAACCTCATTCAAAATAAAAAGTATAAAGTGCTGTGGATGTAGCTCAGTGAGAGAGGGTCCCTGGGTTCAATCTCCAATCAAAAAACAAAAGAAAAAAGCGAAAAAAAAAACAAAAACAGAGTATCTGAATGGATTTAAAAAAAAAGAATTCACAGCATGCTATCTACAAGAGCATCACTTTATATTTAAGTCCCCACATAGGCTAAAAGTAAAGATGAATTCCAAGTCTTGAATTTTTTTTAAAATCACCAAAATTGATAAACCTTTAGCTAAACTAAGGGAGTTTAAAAGAAAATAAGGATGGAATGCAAGGCAGTCGTAATTATTTCATACAAAGAAGACTTTAAGGCAAAAACTGTTACGAAAGATAAAAAAGGTTACTACATAATGATAAAATACTAGGAAAAATATATAAAATCATACATATATCTAATTTGTATATTTGAGAAACATAAAATCATATATGTTTGTACATATATGTATATGAAACCAATATCAGAGTTAAATACGTGAAACAAACCAATAGAACTGTAGAGCTGAAGGGGGAAAATGCAGTGCCATGATAGACTTCAGTACCGCACCATCAATCATGGGTACAAGACCAGAGAACAGTTAGAAAACAGAAGACTTGAACAACATAGACCAAAAACCAAACAGATTTAGCAGACATATCCACTCAGCCCTCTGTACATACAGATTCTGTGTCCACAGGTTCAAATTTCCGTAGATAGCAAATATTTGAAAGAAATAGTTTCAGAAAGTTCCTCAAAGCAAAAATTGAATCTGCCACGCAGTGAGCATTGCTTTGAATCCTTGCTGATGAAGTGATGCAGAGTGACACTCTGCTGTAACCTTCCACCGTTGAACAGACCCTCAGTCTCTGTCCAGTCTTCTGTTGGCCTCTTGTTCGCATACTGTGTACTTCGGCCTATGAGAGCTGTATGTGTACTGAACATGACATTTTTCTTATTATTCTCAAGGCAATACCGTATAACCATTCACGTAGCGTTCACTTTGTATTGCATGTAGTAAGTTATCTAGAGATAATTTTAAACATGCAGAATGATGTGTGCAGGTTATATGCAAATACTACATCATTTTTATAACAGGGACCTGAATATCAAGGCATTTCTGCATCCATGATGGGTCCTGAAATCAATCCCCAGTGGATACTGAGGGATGGCTGAAAAGTAGGTTCCATGCAGCAGGGATAAGATGCACATTCTCCTCAAGAGCGTGTGGAACAATCCCCAGGACAGAGAGAATGTGGGGTCACAAAACAAGTCTTAACAAAATTAACAAGATTGGAATCATACCAGGCATCTTTTCCAACCACAGTGGAATGAAACTCGCAATAATAGCAAAAGGAACACTGGAAAATTCACAAGTATGTGGAAATTAAACAACATACTCCTGAACAACCAGTGGGTAAAAGAAGAAACCAAAAGAAAAAATTGGAAAATAGCTTCAGACAAAAACAAAACATACCAAAATTTATTCAGCAAAAACAGTATTAAGAGGAAATTTATAGAAATTAGCACTTATATTAAAAAAAAAGATCTCAAACAACTGTGTGTACCTCATGAAGCTGGAACAAAGTAAGCAGAAGAATGAAATGGTAAAGATTAGAGCAGAAGTAAACAAAATAGATCAACAAAACTAAAAGCTGGGTTTTAAAATTTTTATTGATTTGTTTTTGGTACTTGGGATTGAATCCAGGGGTGCTTTATCACTGAGGCACATCCCCAGCCCTTTTTATTTTTTATTTTTGAGACAGGGTCTCACGAAGTTGCCTCACTATGTGGCTGAGGCTGACTTTGAACTTGTAATGCTCCTGCGTCAGCCTCCCAAGCTGCTGGGATTATAGGCATGCACCACCATGACTGCCTAAAGAGTTGCTTTTATAAAAAAAGAAATCAGATTTGAGAAATCCTTAGCAGGACTAACAGAGAACACTCAGATATGTAAAATTAAAAATGAGAGAGTAGACATTATGACTGATGCCACAGATCCATGAATTTTGAGAAACTAGAATGGACAGTTACATGCAAAAATTAACCCGGTAGAAAGGGATTGGTTCCTAGAATCATGCAGCCTACCCAGGTCCAATCATGAAGAAATACAAAATCTTAACAGTCAGAGCTAATAAGGGATTCAGTCAAATATTTTTAAAAATGTCTCCTGAGGGGCTGGAGTGGTGGCTCGGCGGTTACAGCGTTTGCCCGGCATGTGCAAGTTCACGAGTTCAAACCCCAGCACCCACATACAAAACTAAATGTCAGAGCAACGAAAATTATGTGAAAAACTCAAAAAAATTGATTCTCTCTGTCTCTCTCTCACTGTTGTCCTCTCTTTGAAAAAAAAAAAAAATCTCCTGATAGAGAAAAGCCCAGAATCAGACATCTTTACTGAAGAATTCTATCAAACATTTAAAGAAGAAATGAGAAATGATTTTTTTCATAAAAAATGAAAAAGATGGAACCCCCTTACAAATTCATTTTATGACGTCAGCATTGACCTGATACCACAGCAAAAGACACTATAAGAAAACTACTGACCATTATCCTGATTAATATAGGTGTAAGATTTCCCAACAAAACACTAACAAACCTTATTTAAGAGGATGTTAAAAGGATGGTACACTATGAGCAAGTGGGATTTATCCCTGAGTTGCAAAGTTGACTATATGAATATCAGTGTGTTACATCACATTAACAACAAAGGATAAAAATCCTATGATCATCTCAATAGATGTAGAAAAGGCATTTGACAAACTCAAACACCATTTCACAATAAAAAGCCCTCAGCAATGTAGGAATAGAAGAAAAATTACCTTGACATAAAGCCCATATATTAACAATTCAAAGCTAACATTACACTCATTAGCGAAAAACTAAAAGCATTTTTACTGAGATTGGGAACAAGGCAAGGTTGCCCACTGTTACCACCTCTGTGGAATGCAGTACTGGAGGTCCTAACCAGAGCTGTTAAATGAGTTAATTTTATTTCTTCTTTTTCACTTTCGATGTGGAGAATTTAGAGTACCTTGTGTATAGCTGAGGGACTATAAATCAGTATAGCTGCTACTGGAAACAGTATGGAACTTCCTTAAAAAGTTAAAAATATAACTATCATATGATTCTTCATTCCTTTGCTTATTTATTTTAAAAATTGGAACCAGAATCTTGAAGATATTTGCATTCCCATATTCATTGCAGCATTATCCACAGTAGTAAGATTTGGCGGGAGGGAACTAAATGTCCATCAAGGAATAAATGGATAAAGAAATGTGATGTATACATACAATTGGAATATTATTCAAGCATAAAAAAGAAATCTGTCATTTACAACAATATGAATTGAACTTTGTAGTACATCATGCCAAGTGAAGATAAGGTAGTCATAGATGGACAAATACTTCATATTTATACTTATATGAGATAGCTGTGTATAGTTAAATTTAAAGAAACAGAAAGTAGAATAGTGGTTGCCAGAGGCTGGGAGAAGGGAGAATTGGGAGTAACTATTCAATGGATATCAAGTTTCAGTCTTGTAAGATGTAAAAAATCCAGAGTTCTAAAGAACATTTTGCTTATAGTTTGCAATACTGTACTGTAGTTAAAAAAATTTTTTTTAACGAGAGAGGGACAGTGAGAGAGAGAGAGAGAGAGATAATCAATTTTTATTGAATTTTTCACATGGCTTTCGTTGCTCTGACACTTAGTTGTAGTTGTGTACGTGGTGCTGGGGCTTGAACCAGTGTACTTGAGTATGCTGGGCAAGCACCGCAACTGCCAAGCCACCACTCCAGCCCCTGTAGTTAAAATTTTTAATAAAATGTATTTCATGCTATGTATTTTTCAGAGTAATAATCTTAAAAAATAAGTAGGGCTGGAGCCGTGGCTCAGCATTTATGGCACTTGCCTGGCATGTGCAAGGATGTGGGTTTGAACCCCAGAACCATGTACACAATGAAGTGTCAGAGCAACAAAAGCCACATGAAAAACTAAATAAAATTGATTCTGTCTGTCTGTCTGTCTCTCTAACTCTCCCTTTTTCTCTTTAAAATTAATTAATTAAACTTTCCGATCCATGAAAAAAAATAAAAATAAATGAGGGAGGTTTGGGATAGAGAATTCCAATGTTCATTGTGTTTCTACCATTTTAGTTGGTTTTGAGAAGGAATCTGGAATTATTCTGCAGTGAAAGAGTGGGTAAATAGAAATGTAGAAGGATCGTTGTTCTGTTAGAAGTAGTCAGAATTTGTTACATATAAGGAAGAAAATGTAAATGTTCTAACTCCACTGCCAATCCCCCTACTCTTTTAGGAGGCAGGACTAAGTATGGGGGGCACTCTTTAAGGCATTATCTACAGGCAATACGCTGCAAGCACCTTTCACCCAAGGTCAGGAATAAAATTCCCAGGATGTCTTATTGTGGTAGCATCCTTTCCACAGTGCAGCCTGGTTGAGTAATGAAGTGTGGGGATGGAGATGCTCGATTTACTCAATGACAGGCAGAATCAGTATGTCACTTTCTGGGTTCCTCGTGGTTTCTCTCTTCCGCTTTTCATTAACTAGCAGAAAAACTTGCATTTGAACATCGTCTTATAGGAAGAAGGTGTTGCTGATGGGTTTTGGAGTCCTGGCTAGGCAGTTTGTTGGTTGTTCGTTTGAAGAAACCTTCCTGATCCAATTGCAATCTTGTCATCAGTTGAATTCCCGTGCCTGTCTCCTGGACGTTGATGTGTTCACCAATGGTCCAGTCATTGTCCTGGACACTTCAGAATAAACGTCGTTGTTTCCCAGAGCCCCTCCTCTTTTGAATTTGTTTGCTAGGTAGTTTAGGCAATTATTTTATTTGTGTTTTTGACAGACTCTTTAGAGAAGTTTTACCACAGTGAAATTTTAAAATTTCTAAGCTGCAAACTTCTTGAGAGCAACATCTCCATCTGTCTCAGTCACCTCTGCATCCCCGGAGTCCAAAACAGTTCCAGATGTATAACAGACACACACCAACTGTTCCTTAAGTGAATGAGTACGTGGCTGAATATTTCAAGAAAATTTACTTGGATTTTCTTAATTTTTGTATTGGACTTTTAGAAATCAGTGGTTTTAAATTTTAGTTCTCTAAGAAACCACATTTTAACACATTTGATTATGCTGATTTCTTCTTCCTTTTTTTTTTGCTTTTATGTGAACAGTTATAAAAATACTAATTATCTTTTTTATACCCTTCTTGAAACTGCTAAAATTCTGTACCCCCCAGAAATCTTTCTCCAAGGCTAATATCGAAATGTTTAAACACAGCGAACTGAAAAATCAAATTTTCCTTATATCTTGATTAAAGTGTAGTATTTAACTGTATTTTAGATCTAATAGTTATATAACGTTGCCATTCTGAGTAGGAAAAGGAAGATAAAAGACCAACAAAGACTGAGGATAGATTGATAGGTAGGTAGAGAATTGGGCTGTTAGATAATCTTGATTGCAAAAAATCTTGTTATCCTTGTTCGACCAGCAAACAGCTCAACTAGCATGGGGGAAAAACCATTTAATTGTTATTGCTTAGGCCATCTTCACTGTGTTTTGTAATTTGTAAGTACGTAGTTCAGAAGAAAAGCACAGCTGTTAGTTCATGTTTTACCAGGAAAGTGCATTAAGAACACTTAGAAGATTCGGTGATGTTTTGTATGTATTTCCTATTGATTTTCCCAGCCCTGCCACTTTAGGAAGAAGATCATTTTATTTTCCCGATTAGTGGCAATGTGTTAGGAACTGATTTGTTTTCACTAGGTTTAGAGAAACAAAACTGTGTAGGCATCCCCAGGGGCTGTTCTTAAAGGTTGAAATAATTTAATATGAACCATTCATAGTTTTTAAAGAGGTTGTAAAAGTTCTGATATACATATGTTATTATAAAATATTAATTTTAAACAATTTAAAATTAAAACTATAAAATATTAAATTATAGTGCAATAGGAAGCAAACTAAATCTCTGAAACAGAGAAATTTTATTGACACAGTAAATATGGACCAGGAAATGTATTAGGTATTTTGTTGATATTATATCATTTAATTTGTAAAAATAAATGTAGAAGCTAAACGTAGTAAGCGCAAGCTCCGAACGAAGTCCAATTCCTCGAGGTGTGACTTTATCAAGGCCGCAGTGTTGATAGATGGCTGTCACGAGATGGGAATGTTCTTTCCTCTAAACTCTTCAGCAGGTAAAATCACTGCAAGGACTGGGGATTCACCCAGCAATATGGAATTATCCCAGTGATACATGAAAATGTACTTGAATAAAAAGATCGGGGTAAAATATTGTAAATATTTTTAGTGTCTGCATAAGGCGACAGAATTCACTGTAGCATTTTCCCTGTATTTTGTGGAATGGCCAGCTGTGGATAAGGGGCTTTCCACTCAGGTGCCCTTTAGAGTAGAGCGTCTGTTGCGTCAGTACTTCACCCAGCACTAGATCTGAGGCTCTGCCTCTGGTGTGCTTTCTGAAAGACTGCATAGTCAAACGAGTTTGTATTCTTTTTTTTTTTTTAATTCCAGATCATCAAATTATTGGATGGAAAGCGATCTCAAACTGTGGGAATCTTGATATCTAGTTTACATTTGGAAATGAAGGATATCCAGCAGGGTAAGTCTTTCCCATCAATTTTTTTTCATATCTTTTAATTTTTCTGAACATTTTATTGTGGAGGATTTCAAACATAACACAAAATTAAAGTGCCATAATAAACCCTGTGTACCCAATACCCTGCTATATCTCCACCAATTCACTTTTGGTTCCATCCACAGAACCTTCTCCACCACCAACTAGATTATTATACTGCAGACCCCAGATATTTTATAATTCATGTACTAAAAATATTTGTACTACCAATTAAAAGATAAGGATGCTTTTCAAAGACAACTCTAGTGTCATTATAATGTCCTTAATCTCTCATACACATCTGTAGTTCCAGTGTCCCTGGTTGTCCATACATTCATTAATTCACCCATTCATTTACAGTTATTTTGGATGAGATCCAGATGTTCTGCATTGCCATCGATGTTTCTCAAGTTAGTTTTCAATTTGAAATTTTGTAACCCACGTCTTCTTTTTGGGTTTTTCCTTTGTAATCATTCACTGAAGACAGGAGGTCACTTGTCCTATAGAGATTTCCACTTATAAAAAAAAAAAGAGATTTCCACTTATTTTTTTTTATTTTGCTCATAGCATTATCATGCAGTCAAGTTCCTCTGTCCACTGTGTTTCCTGTAAACTGCTAGTTTGATCTAGAGACTTAATCTGAGTGGAGTAAGAATACTTCATACATGCTACTTTATATTCTATCAAGAAATACGTGATATCTGGTTGTCCATGACAGTAGTAGGCACTGATGGTCTTTACCTAGATTGTTTCTTTAGAAGTCTGCAGAACAGCAATGACTAATTGAGCCATCTCTTCTGCATTAGCTGTCTAGAGAAATACTTTATCAACATGTAGTTCACCATTGTCTCTTAATCCCTTCCTTGTTTTATTTTTTTTTTTCCTACTTGGTTATCTTTGGCTCAATTCTAAACAGAAGGTGAACATTTTAAATTAAGGAATAGAAATTTATTTGTGTGTACTCAGTTTCTAGAAAAAGGAATCAAAAGCCATCAGACCTTTTAAAAATTTGTTCTTTCATTAACACAATATCCCCTTTTCTCAGTATCCATTAAATATGAATCCTTATTTTGGCATGTCCCTTATAATTACTGAGTGGTAATATAGACTCTGAGATGACTGTAATAGAATTTAGCATTGGTTTAATGGTGGAAACCCTCTGAAACCACCCTGCCCTTTAGATTTCTGTTGGTGCTGCCTGGTTAGTTTTCTCTGCTACTCAGCAGATCTTGAAGGCCCAGAATGGAGAGGCTCTTGAGATCCTTTCACACACTGCTTTTTCCTTTCCAAATAGCTTTCTTAGGGGCTTAATATTTTGCTATATTGTAACAAAAAATTTTTTTAAATCTTAAAATTCCACAAAAGGCTAGAAATGTCAATATCCAAAGTAAATGACAGTTACAAGTATTCAGATAAGCTAAATGTTTTTAACATTTAAGCTGAACAGTAGAACTGAACACATCAGTATGAATATTAAACCTTGGGAAATGTTGCAGAAATTGATTTCACTTTGAGGCACTACCACTAAAATCAGAACAGGATTCTTCATTGATGTTAGAAGACTCTAAAGTTAGGTCTTCTAGAAGAAAAATTGGGAGAATGTGATGCTAAGGCAAAGAAAATCATGGAAAAAGACAAAAGAAACTTCTGCAGGGAAGCTGGTGGTCTGTGGTGGGAAACTAACTCTCTGAGAATCATTGAAATGAGATGGGATTGTGCAAGCATGATGGGAGAGTTGTCCTGAACAACAGGACTTTCCATGAGCCTCGTGACAGCCGGGCACACAGGGTCTCACCACCATTCATAGTGCCGTGGATGGGAGTTTTCATGACGGCAACATCACCATAGACTTTATTTGGTTCCTTTTGGGCATGTCTTGCTGCAGCATGACAGATTGTCACATGAATAAGGGTCATTCTAGCCCCATGATACTGACGTTACCAACTCCGGACCATGAGCCTTCCCATGGAATTCCAGTCTCATTGGATTGAATATTCGTTGTAAGCTGAGTGAGAGATTAGTTCATTTAGACCTTTGCAAGATTCTACATCAGGCAAGAACATGCCTAGGTGAAGCAAAAGCCAACTCTCGCTTCAGCTTTGGAGACACCAACCGCGGTCTGGCACACGGCTGAGTCATATGGGCATGGTTTGAGCTCTTTCTCCTGCCTCAAGCACCTGTGTTGTCCACTGCAGAGTTGGCTCCTGAGTTCTAAAAAATAATCTCAATTCCCATGTCTTCCTTTAGCACTGCATTCCACATGAACCATTGACTGACACTGGCATCTGGGCTTTGTTGGTTGCATTTCATTCTGAATCCATGTCTGATCATAAATGGAACATGCTTGACTTGGCTTCTCATCTTTTCAAAAGGACTCCTTGTACTGAAGTTGGCTTAAAACATTTACTTCTCTGTGAGGGAAGATGTGATGAGAGGAGGCCTGATGGCAGCCAGGCAGTCTCCCAGCGCATATCAGCCTTGGTGACCATCGTTCAGAAGCCTCTGGTTTATTCTTAAAGCTTCTGGTCATATATTCATCTTTGTCAGAGCATAAAGACCAGAGGCATTAACTCACACTTTCCAAACTCACAAGAAGCTGATGTATAAACCAGAACCCTAGTGTATTCACTTAGGGAGGAGAATATTTCTTTGTTGTGAGTAAAATAATGTATCTGTCCGTCATTTTCTCCATCACTTGTCTCTTCATGGAATTATGTATCCCTTCATGCTTTCTCCCTATGAGAATGCAGCTCCTTCCTCTATCCCACCATGTGCACAGTAAACACACAGTGAATATTTTTGAATAAATGAGCAAAGGGATCAATGAGAAGAGATAGAGGAAGGCATCCATAGAAAGGAACAATTCTGAATCTTACAATGCCTGATTCTAGGGGGGAAGTATAGAAGAATCAAGAGACTGGGGGTGGTCAGTTAAGGGTGACTCTGGGTTAGAATCAAATGCCTGTCATATTGTTACCTTATATGCACCTATGATATGATTGTATAACAACTCAACTCCTTAATCACCCCCCCCCAAAAAAAGAAAGAAAATCCCTGATTCTTGGAAAATGTGCTATTCAGTTTCTAAGAGCAGAAGTACCTTCTGGCATTCTGAATAGCATCAGGCATTCCAGTTTTCTAAATGACAATGACATTTCAATCTTGTCCTGCTTGGATTACAGATTTGTCACCTTGATAAATTTTAAGTATTTAAGTACAAAGTTACCTCCCACAGATAGTTATTCTGGCTTTTACTGTTCTCTTTCTTTTTCTTCTACATTTTTTAAGTGTCATGTAACTTTTTTTTATTATTATTTTTTATTTTTGAACAACCTTACAAGATTTTAACACAATAATATAAAATGTGTATATATTCTGGATATTGCAATTACCCCCAGGAGTGCCCCCCCAATTACCCTCCCTTACCCCACCCTTCCCCTTCCTACTATATCTCTAAAAAAAAGTATTAGATTGTAAAGCATTACATCTTATCTGGATTTAACACATGCTAATAGACCAACTTTCTCATTGTCCAGGGTCTAGTCCCCACCTCCACAGATGAGTGGAGACAATCGACCCTTTCTGGGTTAAGCTGATTTTACTCATCATGATCTCTTCCATAGCCATCCATTTACCTTCGAAGGCTGCAATATCATTGTTTCTAATTGCTGTGTAATATTCCATGGTATAAATGTACCACAGTTTTTGGATCCATTCTTCCAGTGAGGGACATCTGGGTTGTTTCCATAGTCTAGCAATAGTAAATTGAGCTGCTATGAACATCGATATTGCTGTGTCACTGTAATGTGCTAATTCTAAGTCCCCTGGAAAGATACCCAGGAGTGGAATAGCAGGGTCGTATGGTGGACTCATCCCTAGTTTTTTGAGGATTCTCCATACTGCTTTCCAGAGGGGTTGTACCAGTCCGCAGTTCCACCAACAGTGTGTTAGTGTGCCTATCTCTCCACATCCCCTCCAGCATCTATTATTGTTTATTTTCTTCATCTTTGCCATTCTGACTGGTGTAAGGTGATATCTTAATGTGGTTTTCATTTGCATTTCTCTGATTACTAGAGATTTAGAGCACTTTCTCATGTATTCATTGGCTTGATCAATGTCCTCTGGTGAGAAGTCTCTATTTAGCTCTTTGGCCCATTTATCTATTGGGCTGTTGGTGTTTTTGTAGTTGACATTTTTGAGGATTTT